>MU187155.1:1951-32605 GCA_016904865.1 Pissodes strobi
TTGAAAATAGCAAAGTTGTAATTCTGTTAAGAACCCACGGGAAAAACGTAACAGTACAAAAAGTAAGTTCCAATTTCAGTGCTAGATCTCCCTAAAAACCTTACAATATAACTCGTGCATTACATTCCAATTACTCTGCCAATCTGTAACAATCTATCACTATTGTTTTCTATTAGGCACCTCTATTAGGCCTCCCAGAAGGCCGAAATACATTCCAGGTGCTATAATTAGCAAGGTAGAAGCCAGAGGGTGGCCGTCAAGGTATATTATAGAACCGAAAATAAAGAAAATAAGCCAAGTGATTAGACGAAGGGTTCCTTTTTTACCATTTAAAAAGGCAGACAATAAGATAAAATCAAGGGGACAAAACCAATATACAACTAAGCTTTGTAGTTTCAGCTGGAAACGATATACCGTGTGTGTAAAGTTAACCGTTCACATGAAGACATGTGCATTTAATATGTATTATAGACATAAATATGAGATATTTGCTTTGAAATACTTAGCTTAGTAGATTAGGTTCCATGTTCAAGGGCAACGCTACACTGCGACGTTTAACATAAGTGACTAAATACTGGTCTCTGAAAACCGCTTAGAGCTAGATCTAGCAGGGTAACTAATCAGCCTTCAGTTTACCGATGTCTTTGCGATGCAATGAATTGTCTGGAAGTGCTCTGGTGGTCCTTAAAAAAATTAAGGTTATGTTAGTAAAAAGTATTTTTTCTTCATTTTGGGCATGCCTTGGTTTAGTTTTGGTTAGGTCCTGTTGATTAAGCCCCCGTAGCGAGAAAAGCGAGCGGAGGGTCATGCGTGAAGTGAAATATACATTAGGCTGATTAATTACCGTGCTATATCTAGCTCTGAGTCTGAAAACCATAACAGCGGTGTGCTTAATGCCTTGCGCGCGATCTTATTCAAAAGTGCTCAGGCCTCCGACCTGCCCAAGAATCCCCACTCTTCCCTAATGCTAAGCAATAAATATGTCGACCTAAATATAAGTCGACATAAATAAGACGACATAAATAAGTCGACATAAATAAGACGACATAAGTTTGAATTAAAAAAAATATATGATCATGATCCTTCATCGCTTCCGTATGAACCAATTACTTTATGTAAAAGCATTTTTAAAAATATCCGTTATGTTCCATAAATAAGTTTAAAGTCAAGTTGTATTACTTTTACACTGAACTGAAATTTTATTATTAGCTGCCCATACAGATTAAAATTACTTAAGCTAGTCAGTATTTACAGTTTATTCCTATAAAAAAAAAAACAGAAAAGCATTTTGGATAAAAAAAAATAATTTTACTAGATATAACTATTAGCTACTCGATTCTGATACAAATCAACAACTTTTTATCAATATAAACGACCTTATCAAAACAATCTGTCACATAACATAATATATAAATGGATGTTTTATGGATGCATCACTACACAATAAAAATTAATCAAACCCTAAAAAGTAATTAGACGCACAAGTTGGGCATTAATTTAGTACTTAGTTTAACTAAATAAGGATTATTCTGACATTTTTTATGATTGCCTAAAGAAATATGTCGGTAATTGTTTTAGTCAGTTGAGCTACCTGAAATCGTCGCGCAAACATGTAAGAACTATTATGGATCTCTAATTACTGCAAGGATGTTTTGTGCTGGATACAAAGAAGGTGGAAAGGACACATGCTTGGTAAGAATAATGGTATAATTCTGTAATTTGTCTATTCAAAGAAATTTACACTGCGTCGAAAATTGACAAAATTATTATTAAATTTTTGATATCCTAAAATAAAGAGCTAATATATATTTTACGAAAAATCTTGCAACATGTATCGGTTGCGAAATAAATGTTCCAAGCACTCAGTGTGTTGTCAAACTCGACCTTCGGCGTCATTTGACAATATTCACGTCACGTGCTTATCAGACTACGATTTGGCAACTTGTACCAAAAATAGCTAAGTATTTCAACACTAGTATTGAAAAATTGATTTCAAGACACGTGACATTGATCGCTTGGTTAAAGTGTCGAAAATATGGAGTTTTTAATGTAACTAGTCTAAAATCGTCCTAGTACTCCTAACAAGAGAGCACTAGTATTATACGACTTTTCAGCAAGTATTTAATTACTTTTGCTCATATTAAAGAAATTTTAATTATTCTTTATTATTTTTTTAGGGGGACTCTGGTGGTCCATTAGCGGCAAATGGCCTTTTGCTAGGTGTCACTTCTTGGGGAGGAGATAGATGCGCTCAGTCTGGTTATCCGGGAGTATTCACACAAGTTGCATATTTCAGAGAATATATTGACGATGTCGTCAATTCCCCAGACAGAAAAGTAACTTTTCGTAAAAAAATGTCTAATATAATGCTATAAAAATAAATATATTTTTTCTTCAAACGTCAGTAAATCCGTCATTACTCGACTGTGTAGGCGGCCGTGAAGTTTCGTTTTTCCTCCGCCGGAGCTTTACTTTTCACTTTTCCGCCGGCGGAGGTAAAAGTGTTGTCATAGCAACATAGATACAATACAAACAGACAACAAAATAAGCGTCAACAACTCAAGATTTATTAAACTACAATTTGTATTTATCACCCAATTTGTGACTGCATTTCTAAAAATCACTAATTTAGGAACAAATTGGTTATTATTTAATCGAACTTACTCAATAACTGCTTATCAATACGGAATTAAAACGCAATCGGAGACGCAAATTTAAAAAAATAATTATTGTTGACAGTGTCCACTGACAGCTTTATCATAGCCTTTAGGCTATGGCTTTATGTTACAAATTCACCGACACCGGTCTAAGCAAGGCCACCTACGACCGTGGTCTAAGCCGCCTTGCGAACCCATTTATCTTTAATAATAATTAGATATTATTACTATTAAAAAGAGATGTTTTTGCATTAATTTGTCGACAATTGAAGAAAAAACAGCATATTTTATTTGGAGGAAAAGTTACTTTTCATGGCTTGCTCTCTATTACCAGCCTCACTCCGTTCGGCTGTTAAACACGAGCGCGCCATGAAAAGTATCACTTTTCCTCCATATAAAATAATATACTATTCTTACCTTTATTAGTGTCATTTACACGGTCTGGGTTGAAATGGTTGTCTGCATATCTCGGATACATTACATTCATAAAAATTTCGCATCTAACTAAAATTTGCTGCAATAGTAACTCTCATACTGTTTTCTCTTGTAAATTATTATGTAAGTATTTATCTATTATAAGAAACTAGATTCGCATCTCCCACTGAGTTGGTTTCTTAACCATCAGAAATTATTTTACTGAGTCCTAATTTAGCTTAATTTTCAGCGATACTAAACGGTTTGTACCAGCTTCAATTTGATTTGCAGATGTCAGTTAATTTCTCCTTATTTAAAAGGCAATATGAATAATAAGTAGCAATTTTCTGCTTTTTTGAATCCGTAAGCAAAAAAAAATGTTACTAATCTACTAAACTATTTCAAGAATGAAAAAGAAAATGAAAATTAACCTATCAATATTCAGAAAACAGTGGCAGACGCACTGGCAAGGCTGGCCCTAGGGGCGAACAAACCGGACCCCTGTCTGGGGCAGCAAATTTTAAGGGTGGAATTTTGACCGGAAATTGAAGAATAATTTTTCATAATGAGAATATGTATCTTTTATGATTTCTTAAAATAATTTTATATCATTTCTTATTAAATTTAATTTAAATTCCGCTACTAATGGAGTTATTACTTTCGCACCACGCCAAAAAAAAAGAAGCCTAAATTTAGGTGGATTAGTTGATCATGAAAAGCCAAAAAACTACATAAGTACATAATATTTCAAATTTTAAACTCCTTCCTCTCTCTAAAAGGATAGTAGAGAATTTCATGTAGTGCGGTACAACTGCTAGAGACCGCGCAGACTCTCGGATTTCGCGCAGATTCTGGGATATTTTAAATATAAGTTCTAAGATCAAATAATTAATAAACCTGACTTAGAAGATTCATTAGATGATGGTATGAGTAATTTTTTAAATGAGCACGATTATGCTCTAAATTATGAGTCCTTGTCCCATTACAGTTTAGAGGTCTTGTTTCATTTAAATTGGGACGCAAGCAGCAATGTGTACATTGCATATCACAGCTATATGGGCTTAGGGAGAATTTTTTAGATTCCCTAATTTATCACAAATCAACAGCTGGGTTAAGTTACCCAAGTATTGATGTTATAATAATTTGTAGAAATAACGAATCAGGTAGCAAGATTAATAAAGAAATGTTGTCAATAAAAGTATTAAAATATTTTATTAATAAAGATTTTTTCAAAATATGCCAGAACATGATATTAGTTCAATAGAGAGACATATGGTCTTATTAATAAGGTTTTAGAATTTCTTCTGTATGATAAAATATTTCCTGTCATTAAAAACCACATAGTTCCCCAGCAGCATGTTTTTTTTAAAGGAAGATCCACTATTACCAACTTACTTGATGTGTCTGAGTACATTGCTGAATCTATTAATGAAAGTTCTCAAGTTGATGTCGTGTGTCTTGATTTCTCATAGGCTTTTGATCGTTTGGATCATACAGTTTTAATTCGCAAACTTCTTGCTATCGGACTTTCTAACACTCTTGTCTAACTCCTTACTTCATACTTATCTAGCCGCTCCCAATACGTCCCTTTTTATGGACGTTCTTCTGTCGAATATTCTGCTACCTCTGGTGTGCCGCAGGGTTCAATACTTGGGTCTTTGTTGTTTAATATATTTATAAATGACATTGGTATGGATCTTACGGTCAAATTTCTATTATATGCGGATGAGGTAAAAATGTTTAAAAGGATTCGGTGTTCATTTGATTTGTTGTCAATAGGTTTAGTGAACTTGGAGTTGCAGCATTTATTCATATTAATTAATTATACATACGATTAGTAATACATGATATGTATTAGCTTTTATAACACTGTTCTGGCTGTAAGTGGCTAATCTGATCATATTTTTTCCTATGTTGTCCTCCAGCACTTTGTGACTGCCTGCAGAACTTAGTTAATAACCTACTTTTGATCCTCGTTAGATCGGTCATATGTACTACTTACGGTTTGAACATTTTCTTTAAAAGGTTTCGCTTGATAAAACAAAACCAAACCCACCGTGCTATGGGTTCTGCCTCAAATAGAGGATATACTGGAGGTCGAAGATGATAGGTAAGTAGACATTATACCCACATCAATAATAGTATGTAAACAGAGCCTTCTCCTTTCCCTGAGGAGGGGAGGGGGGGAATGGGAGAAATTAACACATTTGTAGGCTGTATAAAATAATACTCCCTAAATTGTTTAAAAGTTCCTTTATGACTTTGAACTTTGACAATAAGAAACGACTTCTACAAGAGTGAGGTTATGTTATATACCGAAATGAAGCAAACGTTTAGTGTAAACGAAAATTCCCTGCGGTTTCACTTATCAATGCTATGTTGCCAATGCTAACCTATACTTAGTTAAGTTTTTGACAAACTGGCGTTGTTGCAATGCATTCAAATTTAGGCATTCCTTAAAATCTAAGGACAGCTCTTTTATTTTTTGCTTAAGGTATATGTGATGCAATCGGCCATAACTGTATTAGTTTTAGGAAAACCAAAGTGATCACTTCGGATAGTAGTGCTCAGAGTTTTAAGTGTTAAATGAATTGGTCTCTGTGTACAATCATCATATTGTACAATCATCATTAATTACTGAATACTTTTTTTGTGGTCATTCGTTTGTTCTTAAGTTTTATTGTAAGATTGCTGTAATTTAAAAATAAGAAGGCAGTAGATTGAACTGTAAATTAAGGTTGTGTTTTCTTGCTTAGTAGAACGGGCCCAACAACCCCGCATAACACGAGCGAAGCTTTTCCAGTTTAGCTGGCAGAATTAGTGGCGCTCACGAACTCCACACCAGGAACCGGGATATTGCATACACGACTCTCCGGTGTTAGGTTCGCTTTAATCAATAAGAAAATCGTGTTGCAATGTTTAAATAGTATTCTACAGAACGTTGTTCGGTATGATGTTTTAGAAAATAAGCAGCTTCAATGAAAACTATCTCTACAGTATTAACATCATGTACTTCAAGAGGTAAATTGATTTGGCCTTTTGTCTTGATATACAATTTTGTTACGAGCAGCACCCATTTGCTCTATTGATGCTAACAGATTTTCAGAAATAAAGGCAACAAAATTTAAGTGAGCTTAAGGTGTTGTAGATTCGATCTTGGTCGATTTTCTAAACAAACAGAAAATGCTCATAGGCACTATAAACTACCATAGGGGCTAGTTCTTAAGTGAAATTGTAAATAAAACAAAAACCTTTAGCATTATATGAATATTTTAATATGTTATTTTACCTGAAAATAACTTAAAGCTCATAAATAAACAGATATAAGTATTTGAAGCATTCAGTTCTGACGGTCAAGAATATAGACAATTTCTTGTCGGTGCTAGGTTATTGACTTCACACAATAACCGAATAACAATACTTATAAGACTAAAGAAGTGTATAAACAAATATAATCCTAACAAAATATACGGTTATAAATACAACCTTGCAGCTAAACACAGTTATATGTTTTTTAAAGTTCCTACGAAACCACTCAGTGTGAGCTCGATTAACTGAGATAACGCTGAGATGAAATACAGTAATATACAAGAAATAATAAAAGCATAAATGTTACCTTAATGTCCGCAATAAGCTACTATGTACAATATATTCACCAATTGACGAGCAACGTTCAATCGTTCAGCAGTTTATCTTCCAACACAGGGAAAGTCACTTAAAAACACACACTAAGTCTCTCCTTCTTGCAAATAAGAATGACTCAAGTTGTAGTGGATTGAGAATATTATGCAGTCATATGCATAAACAACTTGTTTTGTAGAAATGCGATTTTTATATACGCTACAATGTATTCAAAAACACGCTACGCAGGTCGCGTAGGTAGGCAAGACTCCATGTAATGGAAATATCACTTATGGGAAACTTTATATCATAATAAACCAGAGATAATATTGGCCGAGTGCCAGGAACTCCGTTTACTTGTAGGCCTCTAAAACACGCTATACGGGGATGGCATATAGACTTACTTGAATCCGAGAAATTGGAAATTGTGATAAGCAATTGCTGTTAGACGACGAATATGTCGCATTTGCCGGAGTTGGCCGGAAGCCAATAAATGCCTTTTACTTGTAGGCCTTTGAGATAGTGAAACTATGAACGGTATGCACACGTCAGTTCATAGCCACGGAGATGAATCTTGATTTGCTTGGAAAGCGCCAGGAACAAGTCATTGAGAGACCATCACTACGACGAGATGTCGCAATGGCAGAGTACCGCAAATACCGTTATAGAGAGTGAACCTTGAGAGATTGGGAGTTTTCAACACGTGAAACTACATGGCCTGCGGCCACGCCACCTGGAGCGCGCACTCAGCGCGGCTTGCTTGGTTGGGGGGTCGAGAAGCTACTGTTTAACTGTTTTCTAGAACGTGAGAACTAGATCAACTCGAACGCGTTGTCTCCAGCCCTTTTGGCGGAAGGAGTTACATCACTCCGGAAGTATGCCTTCCATAAATGGCAAATAATGTAAATACAGAGAAGTTATATAAAACTTGATTGCTTCCGTTTTCGCTGTGAGAGCACAGTAATTGGCCGAATGCGTTTCTGCTTGTAGGTGACACGGCCTTGGGTTTCGAAATACATCGAGGTCATTGGCCGAGCACGAATTATGCAGTTCGATGCAGGACTGCGTCTGTTGAACCTTTGTTTATATAGGGAATAGTTATTCAACCTCGAACTGAAAAAAGGCCTCATCGCTAGATGGCGTCCGGCCTGAAATGTGCCCATTGACGAATTTCAAGAAATTACTACGCTTCCTACGAGAAACGTTGCGAGGAGGGAGTTCCTACATTTCTATTGGTGCATTCCCAAGGGCTGTTACCTGGCGACGCGGAGTGGAGCCGCGTTGACGAGTGTTCGTAATAATTCCGAATATCTCATTGTTTATTTTTATATTTTCCGCCATTGTTCAAGTTGAACAAGCTTTACTTTGTAAAATGTTTGTGTTTGGGTTGTAATGATTAATTTTGGGCTGAGTAAATTGCGATTATCTATCTACGTTTTTTTTTCTAGGTAAGTACCCACTTCCTTTGTTTTGTAGTTTTTGTCGGAAATCAGAATATTGCAATAGCAGTTTCGAGGTTTAATACACAGAACAGGTTTAATTAAATACGATGAACATTTTTATAATAATCATATATATGTAGATAGGGATAGGGTAAATCTTTACATCTACTTTTTTTATATCCATCAGTATGCTTTCTCATATTAACGTTTATTTTGTACGTAAGTACATAGTAGATGTTGCACGTCTAGGTGTCTATGAACAGTTTTGAATAGTTAATTAATTGATTGATAGGCATGTATAAGGAAGGATGACAAATGTATGGAATGAATATTGAATTTAATTAATAACATATTATGATATAAGTGTATAAGAGCACTTTTAAAGCACGCGCGTTTAGATTTCTTTAAATTTACTTTTTTGGGTTGTTCCACATTTGTATTGTTTTAATTGTTTCAGTTTTTGACAAACAAATTCTTTACAAACTCAGTCAAGATTACATTAGATTTTAATTTGTTTCAGATAACGTCTATTTTGAGAGCATCAATTTGTAAAGGAACATCCCCTGGGCGAGAAAGCTTTCTTTGTTCGCTGTGCCTACAAAGTATGTCTTCATCATTGGTGCCAAATATTTTCCCATTAAATATGGTTCAAGAAATCTGAGCAGTTAAATTTTTAAAGACTGCTTTTTGTGTACTTGGGTACTCTTTACTTCACCTTCATCAATAGGAGAAGACTTATCCACAAACTACAGGCCTATGGAATTACAAACAGTGCACTTTTTTAGTTCACTGATCACCTGGAGGATCGCTCCCATGTGACTAGAGTGAATAATGCGTCCTCAAATCCGTTTGATAGTGAGATAGAGGTGCCGCAGGGCAGTGTTCTGAGCCCTCTTTTGTTTGTGCTATATGTCAATGACCTAGACCGGGTTTTAAATTATACATTTCTAAGTTTGTTTGTGGACGATATGTTGATCTGTGTTTGCGGAAAGGATTTTAATCAGGTAGTAGATACTACGAAATCAAAACTTGACATCCTTTATAACTCGTTGTGTGTAAATAGGCTTAGGTTAAAAAAAAAGACAAAAGTACATGGTTTTTTGGCTCTAAGCAGAATTGTAATAGATTTCTAGAAAATAAATATTGGGTTAAGATAGATATCTAATAGCCTATTTGAAAATGCATCTAGTAATATTTAGGGGTAGTCTTGGATTCTCAGCTTAATTTTTCGTTACATGTAGATCATATTAGAAAAAAAATTGGAAAAGATAGAATTTTTTAGGAGAATAGCTGAGATTCTTAGTCACTAGAGTCGTGTTCTTATATATAATACCATTATATATCCGCATTTCAATTACTGTTTTTCATTGTTGATATCAAGTAAAAAGGCTGATATACAAAGACTCCAGTTGCTACGAAATAAAGCTATGCGCATTATATTATTCTGTACACATTATACTCCCATTAATTTGATGCTAAAGCCACTTAGATGGCTTTCAATACAGCAAAGCATAGAGATGTCCAATGTACTATTTATTTTTAAAACAAAAAATCAATTATTGCCCGAATAAGCTGATTTGAAGGTGATTCATGTTTATCCCACCGGGAATTCATAATTAATGTTTTATTAAGGACTTTAATATATAAACAATGTAAGTCATATTCAAAATGCGAATTGACGTTATAATTTTTTTATTCACTATCCACTTTTATTCACGGAGTAAAAAACAACATTTTAATATTACTCCAAGAGTTATTTTTAGTTACTTAGTATTCGAAAAAGTTGTTTGCTCTGTTTTTTTTTAACTGGAACATAAAACTTTAAATATATATTATATAATTGTATTTTTCCAATTTACTACAATTAAGGATTTTTTCATAGTGTAAAAAAGTAATATTTTTCTAGCGAGTTTGAATTTTTTAAATTAAAAAGTAAGTTTTATGGACCAATATTGTTTGGCACGAAACATGATTTTGAATATGATTTGACAATTTTAAATATATATACATATATAAATTTTTAAATACTAATAAATGAGATCTGTGAATCATCTTATATTTAAATAAAGATAAAACATTAATCGACTGATTATAATTTTAATTTATTAGTTGATTCTTATTAAATGGTGATGCTTTTAGGTTGTATCTATGTTAATGTAGTCCAATTACTTTTCGATATTTAAGTAATATTTATAAGTACTTATTTATGGAGTTGTAGTCGATCTAATCTCTTGATACATCAGTTTATCACAATAGCTATATTAGCAACTTCTGATTGAAAAATAGCAAAAATAATTATGGTTTCTGGTGATTAATTGTAACTTATAATATACAAGAAAGTTATTTTAAGAACATGTATAACTTTACAAGTTTGATAGGCAATAACACAAAACTTTGATATGAAAAAATTTGGCATCTAAGATAAAATAAATGAATTATTTCAGAGGGAAATAATACAAGTGAACATAAAATGATTAGTTGAAAATAAGGGATGAATCAAACCAGAAGTTGCCCGAAACAGCACACTACTCTCGATGCTTATTTTTTATCTTATATACTTGTTCTTTAGTTTTAAGGGTTGTATAGGTTGATGTGTTTTATCAATTGAATTGTTTAATTTTCGAGTAAATATAGTTTTACTCGGATGTTGTTTATTTCACTATCCTAAATCCGAATTTTTTCAAAAATTATTTACTTGATTATAGCGAATAAACTACAGTATATATTTTGAAGAGTACATTTATATTAACTTAATTTGATTGTCAATTATGTAATAATGATAATAATGGCTATAAGCGATTGAAAGTTTTGAACATTGGCTGTTGGCCTGGAGCAATATTATATGTACCGATACATAAATTAGTATTAATATATGCCGAACTCATATTAAATAAAGACTTATCCAAGGTAAGAGTTTTGATTTCAGTTTTTAAACACCTTATTTCTTATCTCCCCCTCTTTTGCAAAAATAATGAAATTTAATAAAATAAAAATATTTAATTTTATTATTAATCTCCAAATAACAAGACATTTTAATCAATAATTTGATAAATACATGTTTCTGGTGCATTAAAGCATAAAATTGCAGAAAATGTTTAATTGTCTTCTTTCTATAAAAAGAAAAAATACATGAAATAACTATACCTACCTACTATTGGAACTAAATTTAATTTTTATCTATATTTCTCTATAAACATTGCAAGTTTAAAAATTGTGATACCTTACTTTTTGACTAATAATAGGAAACGAATAATCAATTTTTATAAATATAATTTTTTTTATAGTTTAATAATATGTTTTTAGTGTTCCTAATTTTGAATGTGTTAAAATATCCAGTTTATATTGTAAAATTTTACTTATATCACGTCAAAACGTTTTACATTTAGCAAATAGGATTTTATTATTGTTCATTATTTTCCCATTTTTTAAAGGCATATGCAAATCTATTTTCTTCGACTACTGCACCAATTCAATTAGGCCTATATGAATAAAATAGAAACTAGCAAAGAAATTGACACAAAAATCAATGTGTTAAAAATGCTAAAAACCATTTTCTCAAACATAAAATAAATTCAATTGAAAAGTCAAGATTGGGGAAGCAGTATTGGAAATTTCATTTTGTGTGTTAAAATTAAACTGATAAAACCGGTTCTAGCCACTTAGCCTTGGCTGAAGGTCATTTCTTGGAAATCTACGGCTCCGCGAATATAATATTGTATTCCCCTTTCTACCCCTTCCTTTTCGTATGTAGGGTAAACATTGCACGTGTTTTCATTCATAAATACTGTTTTTGGTGCCAGCCACTGGGGGCAGCACCTCTCCACAGGCCCCGTTGAACGACTTTCTTCTTATAAAGACAATGGTTGAACTTGCCGAGTCATGACACAAAGAAAACTGTTTTCTTCTAGCATGCAGCCGGGTGCAGATAAGTAAACCTTGTAACAAGAGATGGCGCTAAGAGCATGCATCGCCTAGGTTTTCAAGAGATATTCTTCTATTTCTTTGGAATGCGAAATACAGTGGGGTGGAATGGCAATATAATACAAATTAAATTGCTAGATTTAAAAATATGTTCAAATGATTTTTGAACATAAGGAGCTTTATTAATATTAATAAAACATATATTATGTTTGCCCTTTGCTCTCAGCTATCATGTATTAAGCTGAGAGAAAAAATATTTATCAATTTAATAAGCTTTGACAACCACAACACTCAGATGAATCTTTTTCAATTTGCTGGTACTCTAATTTTTGCTTTTTGCTTGGGGGCACTTTTAGATGTCTGGTGTTTTGATAGGTAGCTGAGATAATTAGGCAAGGTACTTGGTACTGCACAGTGCACCGAAGTATTAATAATAATTATCAAATAATTAAAATGTGTGTTATTCCATTCCATAATTTGGGTTGTAGCTCTTTCATGACCCTAAAGTGGAGTTCACTAAACTTTGATGACCTGCGTTTGGCTAAGACCTCGGCCAAGACAGTCATTAAATACAAGACAACTACCCTAGGGGTAAGCAGGTATTGCAAAGCATTCTTTAGGTAAAAAATAAAAAAAAATCAATAATTAATTAACAACATATGTTGTGCAAGTAATGTTTGGCACAACCTCTAAAAATACAGTGTGTATGACTAATCACTGTCTATAAAAATATAAAAACAAAACTTGCCTATGCATTCTTGGTTGGAACAAATAATTATTCCCTCTTAATTGAATTTACCCATTGCTGACTCATTTCATCTTCTTTATGAATTAAAATAATTGCCACTTTTCAACATTTGGGAACACAACAGGTTAACGCCATGGTTTCAATTCACTCAACCCTATTATGCACAATTATTTAAAAGTCAATGTTCGCAACTAAGCAAGTGAACTTAAACCAAGGCTCAAACACACATCAACACGCACCTGAAACCACCTTAAAACCCTTAATCAATAAATATTGCTACAAATAAAGAGTGTTAAGGTAAAGTAAAACTGAGGTATTAAAATCAAACATCTGATGTTGTCCGGTTGTAGTCTAAAAAATATCTGTGGTTACCAATCAAAGTAAATAGGTAAGTAGGCATTATTATTAAAAAGCAACAAAATAAAAACCTTAAGGGCTTGCTTGTTTACTTCAGGAGGCAGTATGTGAATATTAAAATTTCACTTCTTTTAGATATTATTAGGCATTATCAGCTTTGAAATTATAATAGATATTTGTGGAAACACACCTTGTACCAGAGCAATCAGTCCCTAACTAAAAACTATTAGTATTTAATTGTATAATGTAGAATAATTAGGAAGTATAGTGTAGTGTAGTAGGGTTCAGAGTCTATTTTCACGAACACGGGATACCTGCCTTGTATAAATTGTTCACTGCAAATGCACAAATTTCACAATTTTGAACATAATTTATATTAAAAACTCGAAATATACCCTTTACATCTTTTCGTTTCGGTCCCAACTCAGGGGGCCATATTGGCTACTGATTTTCTTAGTTTCAGAGCCTTCTAGTCCAGAGGGTGCTGATCGTAGCAGTAAATCGCTCACGCAGCGATGACGATACGATACCTCCCATAGATATTGTAATGAATGGGAGCTAGTAGCCGATTCTAAATTGTTTCAACAAATTATTTCAAATTTATTCAAAAAATAACGCAAGTTTGTACTAGTTCTCCAACAAATAAAATTTAAATGAATTAAGTTTCGAATTAGATCGCCAAGAGAGAACATTCAAATAAAATAATCATTTTGTTTTAAAAAACAAAATTTAAATTGAAATTCAACTTTCAAGAAATAATGCCCGAACCGCGTCTAAAGTTAAATCATTTTTGCCTAAGAAAAATATACAACAAAAGCACCTATCATAAGCCTTATTAAAATAAAATAACTTACTATTGGAATATAATAAGTTGTATTGTGTTTAACTTCACCAGAGCCGGAATAAGACTCGAAGTGCAGCCGACTTTTAATATATTTTTTTTCGACTGCAATATAACGCGAAACTAGATGAAATAACAACTAACTAGAAAGAACATCACCCATTAGTCGAACGTTCACACGCAGGTTCCCCCCAACACTTTATTCTAATTAAGAAAACCATTGGCCAGGGGGCGTTTCTATTAAGACGATTCACCGAACAAAGATATCGGAACGCAACAATCGTGTTCTCCAATTTTAATTAACTCTATTTAGTCTAGATCGGAATATAAAAAGCATGTAACTAATTTTAATAGGGTAAATAAAATTAAAATTTGGAACACTCGGCGGTATTGGAATTTACAAAACATGTTAAAACGCTAATTGCTATATTAAAATTTTCGGCGAAATTTTAAGTGCTCTTAGTAAAAACGTTTTTAATCGCTGCAGGTGCAGAATCCAGATTTTTCTAGGAGAAAACAAGTCGTAAATGTAGGTATAAAAGCGAAAAAATATCTGGGGAAAAGTATGTTACTCTGTCCAAAGGTTAAACACTATTGACCAAATCGTAAAAAGTGTCTCTAAGTACTAGACACTCGTGTAAATTAAATAAGTAAAATAAGTAATAAGTAAATAAGTAAATTCATTTCGTCGGCTCGAAAAAGCACTGTAGGAAACGTTGTTTGAAATTCGTCGCTCGTCGTGAGAGAAGGTGGTCTAAAAGCTATTAAATGAAGAGTAAAGCTGTGTGCATGTACGAAACATGGTAATGAAACAATCTTTGTATATCATGCGAAATTTAATCCAAAGGGACTTCTATAAAGAGCGTAACACAGCGCTTTCGGCCGTAGCCATCATCAGTGTTACCTGAAAGTAAGTAAAAGAACCCCCTGTCAGTGGAGAGCCAAAGAATGTTGTCGAGTTGAGGCAATGGTTGTTTTTGGTAAAAAATGATGAGATGAACACTGTTACGTTCAATTATAAATTTGTTGGAATTTTTTAGAATTTTTATTTATAAAAAAGGGTTAACTAAGGTTATTAATTAAGAATGATGATTTTTTAATTCACTTTTGTGCATAAAAAAGAGGAGAAAAATGGTGGACCTCTTTTACTTACTTGTCAGTGGAAAAGGACATATCCATGAAAGCCAACAAACAACACAAATCGACAAAGGTCACAACTAAATTTCACACATCGTACGCCACATTTTTGAGAAGATGGTTCACATAATTTAGATTAAAATCATTAACTGAACAAATTAAAATAAAAGCATGGTACCAAGACCCACGCTTTTGGATGACACATCAAATGTGTCGCTATTGACAGTCTTGACAAGCAGACCTATGACGCTTATACGCCAAAAACGGCGGTAATTTTGAATTTTAAGAGTTTAGTTGAATTTTAAGAGAAATTAAGTTGAGAGATAAAATTAAATAAAGTTACTGTAATGGTCTAAAGTTAACCTAAAGTACAAAAGGAGTTGCTACTATGCCAGATGAGACCAACCAAATTTAGTTGTGACCATTGTCGATTTGTGTTGTTTGTTTGCTTCCATGGATATGTCCTTTTTCCACTGACAAGTGAGTAAAAGAGGTCCTACATTGTCCTTCTTTTTTACGCACAAAAGTGAATTAAAAATCATCATTCTTAATTAATAACTTTAGTTAACCCCTTTTTATAATAAAAAAATCTAAAAAATTCCAACAAATTTATAATTGAACGTAACAGTGTTCATCTCATAATTTTTTACCAAAAACAACCATTGCCTCAACTCGACAACATTTTTTGACTCTCCACTGACAGGGGGTTCTTTTACTTACTTTCAGGTAACACTGATGATGGCTACGGCCGAAAGCGCTGTGTTACGCTCTTTATAGAAGTCCCTTTGGATTAAATTTTGCATGATATACAAAGATTGTTTCATTACTAAAAGCTATTATGGCTAGGATAGCAGGTTCCGGATTAACATTAAGACCTAGAAAGTAAGTTTAGTTTTAAATCATAATGCTTAGGGTTCTGTATGTATAGAAACATTATTGCTGTATGTCTTTAATAATTTCATGAGTATCGCATAAAAATTCAGTTCTAGCGCCATTCTCGATTTTATTTATTAGGGAATGTAAAATTGTTCACACCTTATTCTTTGATTGAATTTAAGCTCCAGGGAAAGTTTGATACAAAGTAAATCACAGCAAGTTAAGTGTTAATCCATCAATCCATCCATGGCTTTAGAGCCCGGAGTGGGTCTTGGCCGCCTCAACAATTCTCCTCCATTCTCTCCGATCCTGAGTGGCTTCTTTCGAGTTGAGCACCCCCAGAGTTTGAAGGTCCTTGCGGATATTATCCTGCCATCGAAGTTTTGAGCGCCCAAGTGGTCTTTTGTTGTTAGGGGTTTCTTCCCAGACCATGTTAATTAGCCTTGAGTCATTACTCCTCTGGACATGTCATCTTAATCTGTTTAACTTATATATAAGTTTCGAAAGAAAGAGCCTTAGGAAAATATTTGGAGCAGTCTGGGATCAACAAACGTTGCGGTATAGGATGCGCACGAACAACGAGATATATAAACTATAAAATAGCCCAAGTATACCTAGTACAAGAAATCAAGTTAAGTGTTAATGCTAATGAAATTTTTTCGTATTATGCCACAACTGTTTGTCTGGTAAATTTTTGAATACCTAGGTCATATCAGAAATTAGGTACCTGAACAAATTTGAGCCAGTGGTTATTAAATATAAAAATGATCCCTTTAAATTGTGTGCTCCCTTAAAAAAATCCCGAAATCTCAATTATTATTTTAAAACGGAAAGTAATTTGGCCTACGCTCATGCCATTATAACTAAGGTTAGATTTGAATACTGGAAAGTGGAATGACGTTACTGACTACTACAGTCCGTTTCATGGTTCTAGAGCTATGACGTCTGGAGAGGCAGAGGGGAGAATTGCGCATAACAACTTCGCTAACGCTTGATATCATAGGCGGGCGTAGTGGTTATTTTTATATCTACGATTAAAAATTATTTTTCATGCTTGTAAATTGCGTTTGATTTTGCGTGTATATTTTTCATAAGAAAGCTTGAATTTTATAAATTTCGAAATTTGCCCACTATGGGGGTGGTTCAGTGTGGTTTAATGTTGGTGAAAAAAATTATCATTTTTAAAAAGCTTCTTAACACAATACATTTTATTTATAAAATTTGGTGACCTAAATAAATATCTAATGGTACCTGTTTTAATTGTACGAATTGTACTTTAATTTCACCAGTGGCGTCGGCAAGAAATTTTACCCTTATATTTTTTATTGTATTATTAAAATCTCTTTTTTATAGCATATGTGTTGACCAAACATGTTTTGAGATTGAAAAAATTAAATTCTAAGGAATTAATTTTTAAAAAATTATTAATTAAAATATAAGGAACCTTTAAATTATAAGGAAACTGTGAGGGATGTTCTGGGTGATAATAAATATACCGATTTCTATTCAATACCACGTAGCCTGGATTAAAACAGTAATGAATAAGTATTGAATTGAATTTCAAAAAACAAAACATGGTTATATTTCTAAACTACAGGAAATAAACAAAAGCCAACTACAATAAAAGAAACAAAACAGAAACATTAAAAGATAAAATTAAATATAAAAATCTGAATTGTTTTTCTAAATTTAAAAAAATCAGTTTTCATTTTCCTTCTCACTGTTATCATCCGAATCGGAATAGTTGCTATCACTATCCGAGTCTTCATTGTTAACTGTAATTATTAATGGTTTTAACCTCCTCCATTATTCTATCTGTTTCCCAGAAGGAATTTTCTATATTTATTACATGTCTGCAATATTTTTGCCAGTCTTCTGGTGTTACCGATGCAATGGCTTGTTATATCAACTCCTTTAAAACTTTTATTGACAACTCCCCCGTAGTGTTGCGGCTCCTAATGAAATGTTTTAATTGTGCCCAAGCCATTTCAATTGGGTTGAACTCACACATATACGGAGGAGTCCTCAGGGGAGTATGACCATGATCTCTGATAACACGGTCAACAACATAGTTTTTCTGATCATTAGGAGGCTTATGAATTTGAATTAATTCAAATAGTTCCCATTTTCTGGAATTTGTGTCGTGATGGATGCCTACAAATTTAGGGTATGATTTTATCAAGATCAGAATGAAAATGTAGGTATAGTAGGGAGTATACATTTATTATACTTTAAATAATTAATATTTACCTTTTTTTGATAACCAGGTTATCATATCTTTTTTTAGGGAAGATTTGGTTGGAATTTTATCTTCCTGAATCGAGTGATAAGGGGCGTTATCAAAAACGATAACGGAGTTTTTGGGAATGTTCGGAAGTAGCTTTTCTTGTAACCATTTCATGAAATTCTCCCGATTCATCTGGCCGTGATAATCTTTGGTACTGTGACCAGCTTTAAAAATTAAAGTCGAATTTGGCACAAAACCATGCTCAAAACCGGCACCAACTATAATAAGGCGACCTAAGAAATATACAAAATAATAAAGATTAATAGTAAGATTTAATAGGCCAGTTTAATATAATGATGCTATAGAATATAGCTTAAATATCTAAAGCAGTTACATAATATACCAATCAAATATAGCTATTCATTATACAAAAGGAATTATTAGAACAATGAATGATATTTTAGTGGTTAAAATTGACCTAAGAGTAGGTAAAACAATCCGAATGTTCACAATTTAAAGTAAATTGTTACTTTAACATTGTGTTTTGAGTTGACGAAATGACTGTTTACCATCCGCAATAGAAAAAAATTAATTTACAGACTTATGATCAAACTTTTTTTTGATGTATGTCAAAATTTAAAAAAGTTACCAGTTGAACTAATATTACTGATTACCCCAAATACATCGTTGCTTTGCCAACACTTTTTAAATGTTAGGTCATTATCAACCCAAGTTTCGTCCAAATACACAATGTTTCGACCTTCTTCTCGATATTTTTTAATTTCTGGTAAGTATCTGTAGCGCCAATGAAGGATGTTTGGTCTTTCCATTAAAACTTTTCTTTTATTGCCACACTTACGGAAATGAAAACCATTAGCTTTCAAAAGACGCCTTAACGTGTATTTGCTATAGGGAAAATCCATGTCCTCTTGCAACTTTTGTAATAATTTTCTTAAAGTTGGTACAACTTTAATTTGTAAACAAAATTTTTGAATGGTGCGCCTAATAATGGAAAAATCAGCCTCATCTATTTTGTCGCCAATTGAAGGTCTAGGCCTACTTTTCCCAAGAGTCGAAAGTAATTTTTCTGAATTCTCCCTTCTTCTTTCCTCATCTTCATTTCTAATTCTTTTCACCGAATTCACACTTACCTATAACAGCGTAAAGGGATACCATAAAAAAATAATATATTAGTTTGAGAACGGAGACCTGTTGATCATTTTGCGTAACGTGATATTTCTTAAAATTGAGTATATGGCACTGCTTGGATGGCCAATAAAGCATTTTTACTGTGGTAAGGTGTGTAGGAAAAAGCTTTTTTACCACCTAATCTATTAAAAAATGGCTCCGAACGTGACACGTGACGGCTCAACTTAATTCAATGCCCAGGAAAAAACGCAAAACGCGCCTAAAGAAGTTTTCACTTCAATAATTTTTCAAAGTTAGGTATGTTTTGATTTAGAGACGGTTTTTTTTGTCACACAGTATATGTATAATAAGTCAGGGTTATTTCAAGTAATTTCTTCAAAACGTTATTACAATAATTTTAATATATAACATGGAATTTCCAGACAAAAATATTTTTTCTACAGCCGCGTGCAAAATAACTAATTACTAAATTGAAATGAAATCGCAAAATCGACGAATGCCGTGGATCCTTATTTTCGCTCTAGAGCGAACATGGAAAAGAAAATTCTCACTTTTTCCGTCGAGTGTGCTATGAATGGTCATGGAAACCGAAGATAAATAAATGACAGTCGTGCGTTTACAGTTTGTTGCTGGCACTCCTGTTCTAAATAGGTATGCCCGATTAATATGACAAAACTGACATATTTGCAAATTTCAGAATAAGCATAGAGAAAAATGTGCACTTAATTTTCAAAAATACGGCTGTAGAAAAAGTTCTGTGTGTTTTTCGAACTCAAAGTAAGATTGCCGTTTTCGAAAGATTACTTCTCAAGCGGCAATCCGTTATTTTGCGCTCTAAATACACAAATAACTATTTTACGGTGTTCCTTCTACGGTTCCGTACTTACCCCGGCGTAAAGCGCTGCTCTCTCCAATTTTCTCTTTAGAGGTAGCCTACAAAAATTATTTGTTCCCTCTTCATCGCAAACCCTATATATATTGACTATAACTTCTCTTGTTTGGCTATGAAGAGTTTTTCCCTGCGTATATTTATTCATATTTAGCACCTTTTTGCTACGCCGCTGAATAAAACCTTCAACGAACAAAGAAACGTTTTGCATACAAATAAAGAAACGTTGCCAAGCAACGCGACGGTCGCCGTTGCCGAGCAACGCGACCGTCGCCGTCGCGTTGTTGGTGGGATTCCAATCGCCCAGTCATTTTCGCTATTTTAATACAAACGGGAAGTATGGCTCGGTTCGAAACGTTCCACATTACTGACCTTTGAGCGATCTGAGTGTTGACGGATTTCGGAAATAAAATGGATTTTTAATGATATATGATTTATTAAATGGATAACGTGTTAATATTTGATGCTAAAAAATGCTGATTATGTTATCATTATATTTTTATGTTATTGTTAGAATATTATTGGATTTAAAGAATATTATTCTCCATATCATTTCAAAGTGAAAGGCGATTTTATTGCAATTTTTATATATAAATATTGTTAATAATGACAACGCCGCAATAGCGAATTTTCTCCTCTGCCTCCCCAGTCGTCGTAGCTCTAGAACCATGCCACGGACTTTAGGTGGAGAAATAGGGGTTGTTGCCCGTGTTGTCTAGGTACATTATTTTCAACAAAATAGGGTGTCAACACACTGGTACTGCGAACCTGGATTTAGAAAATGAACAGGAGTTGAGGAAAAGGACCGAAAATACAGTAAGTACATAAAAGGGTGTAATCGGCGTTCATTACAACAGAAGGCCTAAAGCAACGCATATTATTTCGTAAACATTGCTGTTGGGGTGGTGCAAAATATAGGCCAAACCCAGAATAATATTTTATTTATAACAAAAATAAATATAAATAAAGTTTTGCATTCATTTGGGAATCCAACTTGTTAAAAGTGCAGTTCTAACTGATTCGGAAATGATACTGAAAATTAATGGTAACCATTTATTTACGAGAAAATTCATATTTTATTTAAGTTCGTAAATGAAATATGTTTCGAATTGACTTGAAATGAACGTAAATCTAACCTAACTCATGTTACTAATATTGTCTTCAGGTATGATGACAATTTATTGACTTATAGATGAAAATCAATCGACACTATTCATGTTGATACACCTTATCCTAGAAATTTTGGACCCTTTAATTAGAATGACAGGGTAGTATTATTTTTTACTCCAAGTATTATTTCTTTTTAGACTGATCCATCTAACCGGTTGTAGCGGTTGACTTATTCGGAGGCCATGATTTGCATTCATCCTAGAGAGTTAAATTACATTCCACCGTCGATAAAGGGAGGGTATAGGGGTAGGTAGGGTAATGGAAATAAGACATAAATAACAACAACTAATGTGCTGTATACATACACAGAAGTACATTACACTAGTCTAATTTCAGATAGAATCAGTACACTGATGAGTTTCTCATACAGTTTTAACATTAACATCATATTTATTTCATAATTTGACAAAATATACTTGATTATATTATATTTTATAGTAATATAGCTTAAAACATCTGTAATTATACCATATTCCTTAAAATCTTATGATCTTAAGTACTAAAGTCAACGAAAAATCGAACAAACCGGTAACGGTGCAGTTTGTAAGACTTAATTACCGGCTTTCGACATTTTTAAGTGGTGGAGAACCCACAGAAAATAAAATCAGTCTGGATATTTGTTTAAAGCGTTACGTGGGTGTGGCTTGTTTTTAAAGGCTGGAAATTAAAGACAAGCCACACGGTGAATAAAAAACAAGTGGATACATCAAATAAACCTGGAAAATTTGAATGCTTACAGTATATTAGTTTTTCTTAAATAGTGATCCTGCAAAACAGGTTAAAAATAATTAGGCTTTTTATATAAACAACACACCATTTGCTTCATCATACGAATCCAAATACTGTATCTTTCGGCTGCCTACGGCCCAATACACCGTGAGTAGGTTTTACACCGACAATAAGTTATGATTGTCAGGTGTGAAACAACTCTAATAAAGATAATGTATTTGTAGGTTAAGATGAAGACACTAGAGAGAAACACACTGATAAAAGCGAACAATTAGGCTAATTTATTTTATAGTCGCAGCTAATATGTCTGCAATACACAAATATTACATGTACAGAGTGATTGGATCGGTTAACTACCATCAACAAAATTTTAGAGCACAGTCATACTGACTGTTAATAGGAAAAAAGGTTTTTAAGGGGCATCAACAATCTACCAAGCAATGGTATTTAATTTAACAGATCCCCACATTAAGCAGCTATCATTACCACAGGATAATTTAAGATTTTATTTTAAATAAACAACAAAGAATAAATACTAAAATTATTCAACATATAAATAGACTATATTGTGTAGATAGATAGAATACAATGAAAATAAAATTTAATAAAAGCATAATTTTAAATACATTCAAATATATGAAATCAGCTCATACGGCTATGAGGCCAAGTAGTTCAATATAATTCTTTGAAATTCCGCAGTTGTCAGGGACACATTGTCCAAAAACATCCATAAATAATACTAATATATCTTATAATCATCTCTCCAACATATATCTCTATCTCTCTATTATCACCTAAATCGTATAGGGTTATCTCTGTTGATAACGTCAATAAGATAGTATTGACGAGAAAATATTGATAGATAATATTAATTTACTCTGGGATAAATAACATTTTATTTCGATTTGGGGAAACCTGATAGATTCTACTAGATATGTAGATTAAAAGGTAGAACGAAACTGTTTTTAAAAGGTACACCAAATGATACAATATACTAGACAACATAAAAGGAAAGGGCTACATTTGCCTAAATAACTTTGGAGTTTAAAGCCAAGACTAAAATATATTCATTAATTCATAACCAGAAAAGATGATCCACATCATTAATGTTTTGTGAAATTAATTCGTGCTGAATCTTGACTTTAAATTTCAAAATGTACTAATAAAGGCTCGGAGTTAAGCTACCCTCAATAGGGATGGATAGAAAGTATTGAGCGTTGCTTATTGTCAGAGCGAGAAGATTTTTTAGCCTTTAACTGTTGCCTGAGTCGTGAAGATTAAAATCAGAGACAAACTATTGATTAAATTTATCTTCCATTTCTCGCCTCTTTTCAAGTTTTTTAGGACATTATGCAAAAAGAATTATTGTTGTTTATTACTGCTTTCAATAGTTCGTTTCTGATTTTTAATTCAATATAATTATTTATTTTTCCGGTTTTTCCTGGGCGGTTTGTGGCACCGGTGAGGGTTGTGGTGGTAATGCTTTCAAAATGGCATGAACTTCCTCGGCTACTGCAGTGAGTACAAATTCAAATTGTTGCTTCGTAGCGACCTGCAAAGATTTTTCCGTTCATAATAATGCTTCTTACTAAGTGTCTATTAATCGGACATACTTTTGAATCTAGGATATTGGGCATGAAATCATGGCCTTCTAAGCATTATTACGAGCATGAATGACATATTCACGATAACTAATAGAGTGTTCGTGAATATTTTATTTTAGTTCAGTCTTTGTGATGAACCGGGGTTAGTAACTGATTCTAGTTAAATTGTTTAAAAAAATTATTTCATAATTGTTTTTGTAAATTGCTTCAATAATAACTCCAGTTTGTACTAATTTGCCAAGAGAGAACATTCAAATAAAATAATAATTGTATTAAAAAAAAATAAATTGAAAGTTTAGTTTCAAGAAATAATTTTGCCTAAGGAAAATTCAGGAAGACGTACAATAACAGCATCTATCATATGCCTTATTAAAATAATACAAATTACTATTGGAAAATAATGCAAATAAATAGCATTGTGCTTAACTTCACAAGAACCGAAATCCGACTAGAACCGCAGCTGACTTTTATTTTTTTTCGACTGTATAATTAGAAGGACTATCACCAACTAGTTACACACTTCGGAAACAGGTTCCCCCAACACTTTGCTCTAAAAAAAGAATTTTCAGCGAGCAAAGACCCGAGATTAGAATGCAACAACCATGTTAACTAGAATAACCAATTATTCCATTTCGAAAACGCGGCGGTACTAAAACCGAGGTTGGAATTTACAAAATATGTTAAAACCCAAATTGCCAAATAAAAATTTTCGGCGACTTAGGAATTTTAAGTGTTCTTAGTAAAAACATTTGGATAGCCGGACACGTGCTGATTCCAGATTGTTCGAGGAGAACAACGAAAAGCAAGCCTTGAAAGATGGTATAAAACGCTAGAGTAGTGATGCCTACGAGACAAGACGAGACGAGACTTTGAAAAATCTCGTCTTGTGTCTCAAGAAAAGTGGAAAGTCTCGTCTCGTCTCGTCTCTCGTCTCGGAATAAAAGTCTCGTCTCGCCTCATGTCTCGCGCGAGAGTCTCGCAAAGATCTCGCAAAAGTCTCGCAAAATGTTCATGTTTCCTGTGTAAATGAAATACACAAATAAAATCAGTCGAAATTTTTATTTTAATGAACAAAAACATAATAATCTAACAAGACAACAAAAATAGGAAAAAAAACGAAAATCGATCGTAGATACATGAAATAAAAATAATAAATAATAAAATCAGTTCTAAATTTCATTTCAACGAACAAAAACAAAATACAGAGAAAAAAACGAAAATATATTATGTAGTGTGTGTCACTTCATGAATCCTCCCTAATATCTCAGATATTAAAAATGCGATTTTTTCTCAAACTTCGTTGGTAATAATTATTGTATATTGGGAAAAAGAATAAATTGACATACAGTGTGTCCAAAAAAGTATGCAACATATGGAAAACTTTTTTATTATTGGTTTTTCATAAAATTTTATTCTTGAAAATAGTTGGTGCTTGCCCTAAAACAATAAATGAGTATTTCAAGTTTTACGTACTACTTTTAGTGCGGGAGCAAATGTAATTTTTCCGAAATCGCGTCAAGAGTAAAGTATCTTAATTTATAATGATACAGCAAAATCATATATGGAAAAGTTCTTCCAAATTAAAAAAAGTAACTTCAAAATTTATTTAAGGTAGAAATTAGTTACACAGATGCATAATGTTTCAGTTTTTCCAGAGATAAAAGTTAGTTTAGGTATCGGTGTGTTGCGAACACATTTAAACACTTTTGGTCCAAAATAATTGTTCACAATAAGTACAAAATACAATTGGAATGACTGACTCAATAATAATTAATTTCATATGTCAATGTGAAGTAAAATTATTGCTATTTATTTGTTTTTTTTTCCAAATGCATGGCCTAGTCTTCAAGACCAAATATTTTATATGGATTTTTAGGATACTTGGGCATATTTTACTCATCGGGTGCAAAAAGAAAATAAATTATTAGTTGTTTTACATGAAATGAGAAGAGTTGGGTCTATTCATGATTTTGATTGGAAAAAATTTTGAACCAAAAATGTTTAAATGTGTTTGCAACACACTGATACCTAAACTGGTTATTATCTCTGGAAAAACTGAAACATTATGCAACTATGTAACTAATTTCTATCTTAAATAAATTTTGAAGTTACTTGGCAAGTATACTAATAGCAAAACAACAAAACATTCTCCAGTGGCGTAACGTTGAAAAGTTGATGTACTTAACTCAAATTTCATATTTAGATTATTTTTTTAATTTGGAAGTACTTTTCCTTATAAGATTTTGCTGTATCTTTATAAATTAAGGTACTTTACTTTTGACGCGATTTCGGAAAAATGACATTTGCTTTCGTACTAAAAGCAATACGTAAAATTTGAAATACTCGTTTATTGTTTTAGGGCAAGTACCAACTTTTCTCAAGAATAAAATTTTCTGAGAAACCAATAATAAAAAAGTTTCCCATATGTTGCATACTTTTTTGGACACACTGTATACAATTTTATTTATCATTGGCGTATGGTAAGTAAGAGTAAAAATTGGATACATTTTCGCCAACTTACATAACTGAGGTGGTTGGGTGGATTTATGAAAAGTATATAATCATGTAACTTGGTCAACTTTTTGAACAATATTTTTATTTTTAACCCAGTCATTTAAACATAAAAGGCATCTAGCTGATATATTATTCAGCCGGTTCCGATGCTTTCTTATGGTTAAAGAAGCCCGGGAAAACTGCCTTTCTCCGGTACAGATGTGGCATTGGATGCTGAGAAAATCCCTCGCCATCGCACTCAAGACCGGAAATTGAGAGTCATGGTCCTTCCACCATTGTAGTGTATTTGTTGTCTTGTCACATCGTGGCAAGGAAATATAGTGTTTAAACTCCTCCATCACTCCTTCGCTAGGCGATGATGATGACGCGACCTGATACAGAGCATCAAAATCAATTTCAAAACCTGAGTTTAAAGAGTCTTTGTTCTGAACTTTTCAGTGTCTCTGTTTTTTTTTTGATTTTTCATCTTCAAATTTTGAGGAATAAATTTTGAAAATATTTTCAAATTTTTCGAGGCTGGTTTTCTTCAATTCTTTCCCCACGTGGTAGCGTCAAAAGTTTCTAACTTATGCCAGGGATCCAAAATTAAGACTACGGTATGTATCATATCCAATTAGTTTTTTGGTAGTGTTTTAGAATTTTATCACGGGCTGCCTGAAAACCCATATTAAGCTGTTCATCCACTTTGTTTCGGTCGGCTTTAAGGTCCCATTCAAGAATTTTATTTTCAAGTTTGTCAATTAACAGATTGATTGATTAATATCTTAAATACCCTTTTACCGATTTTGTTGAAATTTGGTAGTGTTATCTGTTATAATAAGGGGTTCATTTAGCCTTATTAGATTAAAAATGTAAAGTCCAGTGGCGTCCCGGGTGGCATCGTACCGAATATTATTGAGAAAAAAACTGTGCGCCACTGACTTTTTTAAACATTTGATATTTTTTTCGTATTAGACAACTAAAAATACAACATTTTTGCTTTTTGAATTATTTTCGTATCTTGCTTCGTTTTCGAGAAAAAAGTCAAAACCAGTTTATTATTTTTCTACTTTTTCTTTAATTCGGTTTTTATTAATATCTTAAATATTCATTGACCGATTCAGTTGAAATTTGGTAGCCTTGTCTGTAATAATATGGGGCTCATTTAGCCTCAATTAGATTACAATTAGAAGGGGTTGAGAGAGTCAGGGAGGTAGCACCTTTGTTGCGGATTGACTGGACACTGGTCCTCACTGCTCTCAGGGTTATATGACGCGCAACAATTATGTCCAGGAGTGACTCATAGCCTCTCTCTAACCAAGACCGTAGTGCGTGGTGAAGAGCATATTTTTCCCCTTGTAGTTTTTTTGTTAAAATTTTAAAGTTTTTCAATAATTTATTGACTTCTTCAAGTGTTGCCCATTCATTTTCTGTTACTGCGAATCTTTGTAGATCTGCATTTTGACATAAGAAATTGAGGCCGTTTTTATATTTCAGTGCAACTGCTAACATGTCATCACTGGAATTCCACCATGTGCACACATCTAACACAGGGCTAAGATTACTTGCATCCCCAGTTGCTTCGCAGGCACCGCTAAATCTTATTAAAAGCTGCTCTGAACGTTTGATTTTTGAAAAAACAGACCTTATTTGCAAATTGCGAGTTGTCATTAATCTCTTCAATTTGATTTTCTATGTTATTTTCGTCACTGCTATCATCAGAATCATTACTAATCTGTTCTTCGATAATGGTCGCTGTAGTCGTACTCTCTAATTTTAAAGTCTTGAACAAATCTTGCACCGCTAGGTTTAATATATGCCTAAAACACCTAAAGTAACAGTCTTCTATATTCAATAAGGGTCTCAAGCTCTTCCATAAAAGTTGTGTTTGCCGAAGCATTGTCAACTGTTATGCCTTGAATTTTATTAGTTAATTGTTTTTCTTTGAGATATGAGGCATTGGTCGAAAGTTCCTATGATATCTTTCCATGTATATTTTCCTAGAGAAGGTACAAAATCCAGAGTTATAGATTGTAATTGCCAAGAGTCATCTATGTAATGACAAGTTAGGCTATAGTAACAATCGCGATAATTACAATAATTAATTATATATTTGACATTTTTATCTGCGATACTTCGAGACTTTTGCGAGACTCTCGTGCGAGCGTTGAGACGAGACTTTTTAAGAATCTCGTCTTGTCTCGCAAGGAAAATTTAAAGTATCGTCTCGAGTCTCGTCTCGAAATCGAGACGCGACGAGACGAGACGAGATTCTCGCAAACGAGAATATCGTAGGCATCACTAAGCTAGAGATCTTTGGGAAATAGTTAGTCAGAAAAGATTCTTCACGCGCAATAACGACCAAAAATATTGGATCTCTGAAACGTTACTATAACTCGTTACGTTGCCCAAAAAATATGGGAACTCCGAAAAGTTAATCAGATAAAATTCTTCACTCTAGGTAACTCGTTACGCTGCCCAAATGGTTAATCAGCATTGACCAACTTGTGAAAAGTGTCTCTGTTTACCAGGGGCCCGTGGGAGGTCAATTAGTAATCAAGAAAAAGTAATTTCGTCGTAGAAAGCGGTACCTTTTCCAACTTGGGCCCGGGAAAGTACTATATGCTGTAAAAGGAAACTCTATTCGTGTGAGGTAAGGTGTACTAAAAGCAAAGTATATGTAAACTAGTAGCTCCACCCCCCAAATATTTTCTGCCAGCCGCCGAAAATCCGCAGATTGTTGGCAGCATGTGGAGCGTTTTAGTTTAATCAGTCGTTCGTATGTAGGCTGAGTGTTCAGAACAGAGTCGGATTTGTGAAAATCCTTAATTTTATTTCTATTTTAATATTGTATTCGGACTTCGGTGGAAATATTTACGAAGCAATGAAAAATACAAAGGCAAATAGGAAAAATCTATAGTCGGTGAATAGATATGTTAATAAAATTAGGTGAAGGAGGCGACAAGACCGGAAAAATCGTCTAGGTGTCAGTTTTTTTTTTATAAGTACATATTACATAACGATAATGGAATGCTTTGTAAATATTAAATATATTTTGGCACTGTAAAACTAACTCAAAGTTGATTCGACAACAAACTCAAACTAACCAAATCTATTAAAATTGATTATAACGTATCGGAAACCGGTTCAAATAAATAAAATAAGTTGAGACTAAGTCACTAAGTGAAACTAGCCGAAAGTTGTTTGGACGACTAACCCAAACTAACTCAAAGTTGATTCGACGACTAACCCAAACTAACTAAATTTATTAAAATTGATTATAAGGTATCGGAACCGGTTCAAATAACTAAAATAAGTTGATACTAAATGAAACTAGACGAAAGTTGACTACCCAGACCCCAGACTAACCCAAATTAACATAATCCATTAAAATTTTTTAAAACGTATCAGAACCGATTCAAATGATTAAAATAAGTTGAGACAAAGTGAAACTAATCAAAAGTTGAATCGACGTTTAACCCAAACTAACCAAATCTATTGAAATTGATTATAACGTATCGGAATCGCTTTAAATGATTAAAATAAGATGAGAATAAGTGAAAGTAAGCGAAAGTTGAATCGACGACTAACCCATACTAACCACACCTACTAGAATTGACAATGACGTCGGTATTGTAACCGTTTCAAATGGCTACAATAAGTTGAGAATAAGTGAAACTAACCGAAAGTTAATTGAACACTAACCCAAACTAACCAAATCTATTAAAATTGATTATAACGTATCGGAACTGCTTCAAATGGCTAAAATAGGTTGAGAATAAGTGAAGCTAACCGAAAGTTGATTGGACTACTAACCCACACTAACCAAATCTATTAAAATTGAATATAACGTAACGGAACCGATTCGAATGATTAAAATAAGTTGAGACTATGTGAAACTAACCGAAAGTTCATCGACGACGAACCCAAACTAACCAAATATAATAAAATCATTATAACGTATCGGAACCGCTGTATATGACTAGCATAAGTTGAGAATAACTGACACCAACCGACAGTTGAATCGACCACTAACCCAAACTAACCAAATCTATTAAAATTGATTATAACATCTCGGAACCGGTTCAAATTATTAAAATAAGTTGAGACTAAGTGAAACAAACCGAAAGTTGAATAGACGACTAACTTAAACTAGCCAAATCTATTAAAATTGATTATATCGTATCGGAACTGGTTCAAATGAATAAAATAAGTTAAGACTAAGTGAAACTAACTGAGAGTTGAATCAACGACTAATGCAAAATAATCAAATCTATTAAAATTGATTATAACGTAGCGGAACAGGTTCAAATGACTAAAATAAGTTGAAACTAAGTGAAGCTAGTCGAAAGTTGCTTGTAGTCGCCCCCAAACTAACC
>MU187155.1:40955-78783 GCA_016904865.1 Pissodes strobi
TGTGGCATATTTTATTATTTTATTATTTACTATCACCTGCCATAAAGAGCAGAGATCGAATTGTCGATCCAGACGACGAAATTGTAATGACCTCTGCCGCCCGGTGAATAAAGTGCTGAAAGTGAATTGCAGTTGCCTTCTACCGGAAATTCAAAACTAGGATCGTCTGGGTTATCTTAAGAGCAGTTTTCTGTAGCGATTTGTGGTACCGCGCGTACCAACTCCTGAAAGTGCGTTGCCGTTTGGGGACTTACCTTTGTATGTTTCCCTAATGAATAGCGGGTCGAATGGCTATTTTCTTTTAGCTAGGTCGAGTGATTAATTCAGATAGGCTTTGGTACATCAAAGTCCTGCGTTTTCCTTTCGAAATCGCTTTAGATAAATTATTGGGTATGACAGCTCGTAGCCACGTGACGGATGACTATACTCTTATTGGCCAGGCGTCGTTGTAGTGGGAATATTGGAAGGAAGCGTCTGATTCCGGAGAGTTTTCATGGAAATCTCTCTACATTAGCTTGCCGTTTGAAGCAGAGGTCGTGTTGCAAGTTTTTTTTTGTTTTACCTCATGGGATTGTTCCGACCGACCAATTTCTAAAGTATCAGGCCTTACTTTGCTTACGTTGTTTACTTTTGTTCGTTAGTGTCCGGAACTCGCCCAGTAACTGGGATTTGATGCTGCTTTAGGTAGAAGCCTCTTTGTCCGTCCAAGACCTAGCCATGCATTCCAACGAGCTAGTCGTATAGCAACCCTTTACAGGGTTCGACCGTAGAGGTAGTTAGACCTTAGGGGTACTTCGACCGGTGGGGTACTTCAACCGACAAAGTTTCGTTTACTAGCCCTTAAAGCTCAGTCATTAGGCCTCGCCAGTCTGGTCTCCGGATTGTGACTCGTTCAGGACACCGTTAGAGTCCTTCTTCGTTGGAGGAAGTATATGGTGTTTTCCCTTTCCACCTGGAAAACCGCAGAGAAGCCACCAACTGAATGTGAGCTACTTTATCTTTATTATTAGTATTTGTTCCTAACGTATTCTCTCCTTTCTATCTTTAATTATTAACGCCTAACCGTATTATTCGTTACTCTGGTTAATAAACCCGAGATTTAACTTAATTTTATCTCCTTGACGAAAATACGCCAAACCGTAATTTTCTTTGCTCAAGAATTAAGCTTTAATTAAATCCCTTTTTTTTGCTAATTAAGATAATTTTCTTTCATCTAACTAATAAGTCGAAACTTAAAATTTAACTTATTTTATTTTTGTAAACCAAAATTTAAGATTCAGCTTGCCTTATTCTTGTCAGTCGATACTTTTAACATTTTTAACTGGACGAAACAGGCTTGTAGTTTACTAAAATAATCGGGTATAATTTCACGAAATTTGCGACGAATAACGCGAAGTATTTTTCTGAATATCGATTTGTTTAGGTACCTTTATTAGGGAACTCTGGCTTTCTTTCGGAAGATTTGGCGTTGTGTTGCCATGTTCCTGGTCTAGTTTTCTAGCCTTTAAGAAGAGTGCCTGTATGGTCAGATAGAGTCTGGCTGTCTTCGTTAATCAATTAAATATTTGATTAACGAAGACAGCGCATAATCTATTGATTTATTTTAATCGACTGCCCAATGTATCATTTATTATTGGCGTACCTAGTTTCAATTATAAACATAACATAATTAGTTTGTAGAGCGGCACTGTGACGTCAGACCATGGTTTGCGCGCCTAAATAAACAATCGAATAATGTCTTTTATCTATGTTACTTGAACTGTGATTTTCAAAAGTAAGAACGTAAATTTATATTTTTGATTAGTTCGGTTTGTTTCTAACATCGGTTATATCGCGTAAGATTTCTCTTTGAATCTCCTTAGCCACCACAGGGTGATCACGTTCGAGTGAACAAAGGAACCTAATTATTATTGGAAGTTTTTGTCCTATCTATAATACATAATGATATCGGCTTTTAATTGACCGAAATAATTCAAATAATAATTGTTTTTTTTTTTTCATTTTACCCTTATGCCTCAAGTAACCGAGTAAAATTTCTGACTTTTAGAATAGTAGTCAGTTCTAGTCGTAATATTTAGTATAAGCAGTATAGAGTATCGGGAAAATCGTCACCTTATTGTTTTTGTTTTCCGCATTGAGTAATAAACCAACTTTCTATTTACTGAATTTGCCTGTGTTATTTAATTATTCCTGGATTACCTGGACTACGAAGAAATCAGGACGATTAAAGAAGGTGGGTACTTTGACTTAATTTATTTGCGCTCTATGTTTGGAATGTTTCGGCTTCATTGACTTGCTATAGATACTACAGTTTAATATTGACTTTATCGTCAATCCTTAGTTTTTTTTGTCTCACTTTTCAATTTTTAATACTGGCCTACTTACTTACGTGCCTTTCATAATTAAATTAATTCTCTAATTATTAAATTAATTCTTGGTTGTTATTTTAATTTTCATTTGTTCATATTGATTAAATTCAAATCAACTTAATCAAATTAATTTCGAATTTATTTAAGTAATATTCTCTTGGTAGTTGCGAAGCTTAGGCTAAAACTAGTGCCATATTTCAGCTTTGGGGTATTTCTTGCTTGTACCGTCTACAAGCCCGTGGCGCCTTACAAATCAAACCCAGCCTAAATATTTGGCATTAGAGCTAGAGCCTATTTGCACGCTTTGAAGACGACTCGTTCTAGCTTACGCATCTATACTTGCAAATTCACTTAATTTTAAATTTTTCTTATTTGATATTATTCACCCTCGGTCTCTTCTAAGCTGAGGTGAAGGTTTGCGCCAATGACATAAAAAGTTAATGTCATAACACATGCTCCAATCGCCACGATGGGACGTGGTCGCAAATTATTAAATTTTATCGTAATTAATCGTAGAAGTATTAATATACTGCGCAATGTGCCCAAAGTATGATGATACCACTCTCATGTGTGTCTTTATTTTGAAATTTATTCAATATTTAAACTAACTCGATAACCCAGAAATCTGTTTGAATTTTGATAAAGGGGCGAATGGAAGTAAATTTATTCACAAATGGTGAATAGGATCTTAATAGTAGAATGGTAAATGAAATTTAACTTTAATTAGTAATCAAGTATGCTGTTATTTTCTGATCGTGACAACTTGAAAATTCACATTTTACACATTCTGACTTGACAGCTTGACTGAGAAGAAAGTTAATTGGTATTCCTTATTTCGTATTTATTGAGTACTGAAGTGTAGGTATCTATTAAATTGAGTTTTGGTATCTAAATTCAGTAGATCATATACCATCTTCGAAAGGCACCAACATGAAATGCCATTTGAAGATTATTTTAAATTATTACGAAAGTAGCCGAGGTAAGTTTCCTTGTGGTCTGTAAACCATGAAACTGATGGTGTGTAGTTCATTCTTCAGAATATATCGGTGCATATTTATTTGAAGAAAATGTTGCACCCGTGACTTTGCTTTTGGATGAAAACTTTATGAAGTACAAAGATAAAAACCGTTATGTGAAATAAAGAGAAAAGGTCTTTATAAAATTCTTCGATTTAACTTACCATCTTTGGTCTTTGATCCCTTAGATGTTCCAAAGTTGCAGCGATATCGATTTCTTTAGCGCCTTTGGCCATTCTACTAAGTACCATATCGATAAGGCAATAAGTACCGGTACGACCTGCACCATCACTGCAATGGACCACTATAGGACATGAACGACCACGATAAGATTTATTCACCTTACGCCTAGAAGAAAAAAGAATTAATATTTAATATTAGAGAAGTAGGTACCTAATCTTTATCCCTTTGCTTCAAGCAACGCATAATTATGACATTCTTATTTATACGTAATATAGAGGTGAAAATACAGTTTAAAGTTGCAGTGGTGTTGAGTTGTAGGACACGATGATCGTTAGATCTTTGGTGTCCACAAACAGGTGCGGGGGTGACTTTATTACCTTGTGTGTGATATGCAGGGAGGGCAGGGATATTTGTTGTGTATTGGGTCGTTGGGTGCGTATGGGCATAGTATTAAGAGATGGAGATTGAGTATTTATTTAGAGGAGGATTGCAAGTAGGGCATTCAAAGAATGTATGTTTAAATGTAACCGGAAGGTTGCATCTATGGCATATAGGTTATGGGTAGCCGGTGGTAAGTATCCATGAGTGAGCCCGGCGTGATCGATGCGAAGGCGAATCGTGACCACACGTTCCGTTCTGGATAAATATGTTGGAAAGAGGGGAGGGGCAAAACAATTCAGGTTTGATATCGTGTAGTTTGTTTCCGGTTCCTAGTAGGTCCCATTCTGGTTTAGCAACTTTGAGTATGGTACTTCTCGCTTGTAGGCATAAGTCAGTGGGGCTGAGAGACAGGTTTTCATTCAAGCCTATGTTTCTGTAATTTTGAGCGAGGTGGTCCGATCTTTCATTTCCAACAATGCCTACATGAGCGGAGGTCCAAAGCAACACCTTTGATATAAATTCTATCTAATGCTGTATGTATACTAATGCTAAGCAGATGGGAAGGATAATTAAACTCAGAGAGTCAGTCAGTTGCCTTAAAATTAAGTATAATGCAGCGAAGAAAAGGCTGGAGAGACGATTTAAAGAGATAAACTGTTTTAGTTCTTCCGTACAGAAGGCAGCTCCAACGGAGTGGGGATACTTCTATCCATCGGTGTAAATACAAAGGTGATCCGGGTATTTTTTGTAAATGGTATTGTGGAAGTGGTTTTGGATTATTCATGATGACACTCTTCGATTATGAGTATTTAATATATATATAATTTTACCACCATTTTCTGAACGCAATAGCTGAACTGTGCACGGTAAATATTGAAATAATTCTCCTTGACATGATAACAAAAAGTAAATAGCTAGTTTCTGTGTAAATTTAGATTCAGATTAAGGCAGAATGGAATGGATTCTTAAAAACATATCGAATCCACTAACAGCGTTAGAATTCATGCAATAAAACAGTTTTATTGGCGTTGAAGTTAGATTTTACACCTTAACGCACAACTGTGATGGTTGGGAGCTTATGGATCGGACCATTACAAGAACTAGATTTTTTTTAAGTTGGGGATTATGTAGTCAAATACACTCGTGACTGTTAACGATACTTACCATTTGGTTAATAATCAATACTATTATTATCTGCTTTAATTAAAATATTATTTTTTTAAAGAAAGTCGTTGATGTGAAGCAGTTAAAGGCAAATTCAGAGGGTATTTGTGACCTACTTGATGAACTAAATTCAAATTTCGAAATCGAGAGAGATCAATCAGAGCGGTTGGAAGATGATGGCTTAGTGAAGCTGACGCTGATCAAATGAATTTGATTGAGTCCGAAGGTGAAAGTTCGGATGAAGAGGATAACTTACCACTTTCCCATTTTCAGAAATTCAGCTGGCGTAAAAGGTTCTTTTAATTATTAAAACCATGTACAATCACGGATGAGGTTCGAAACTCAGAAGTTAGAATTTTGATACCATGGCAGTATTTCAAACGATATTTAAATGACGACTTTTTTCAATCTAGAGAATTTTCAGAATAAACCGCTACAAAACTGCCCTTTCCATAGTAATAACGATGGAAATTAAAATATTTCAACTTGTACGTTTATTGCGCAAGTACAATTTTGAGAAATGCTAGTATTATTAGTATTAAGCATTTTTACCTGAATTCTAAGAGAGCTTTTGTTGATGCTGGTACACCGGCTTCGGGCCATGACAAGAAATGGAATTGAGTAACAGTCCTAGTCTCGCCTGTCTTGACATTTTTCAAATAGAAGGATCTAACCAAGTAATCATCGCACCAAATATGTTCGCTTACTAAATGAACTTCATAAATATGGTACACTTCGGATCCTGGAAAAAAATTAGGTATTAGGATAAAGCGAGGTAATGCATCCATAAAAGGCAGTAGATCGGGAAACGCCAGATGAACACACATAATTTATTTTAACAATTTCTAGAAATGTATTAATAAACTCAGAATTACCACATTTGAACAATATATTTCCTACATTGACAAAATGATTATTAATTTCCTCAAAAATAGTTTTCTTGTTAGCGCTCGTGTTTCAATTTGTATAAACGACATCAATATTTTCGGACTTATTTGATAAAATCACTTAATGTCAGTCAAAAATTTGTTCTTTGAAATATCTCTGTTAGATTTTTCTAATATGTTTTTTTTATGAAGTGCTTATATGGTACTAAGAATTTCTTAGATTTATGTTTTTCTATAGGGAATAATCATCTCTAATTCGCGTAAGCACAGGCGTAAGTAATTAAGCTTTAGCACCAAAAATATAGTTACAAAACTATATTTTCTGTGGCTTTAGGCCATACAAATTTTCCTACATTTTGGCTGAAGCGACTGAAGATTAAATTTTTCTACACAAAAAAATTATACATTAGTTGAGTTCCGTAGTCACTGAGTTAATTGTGAATAATTTTTAATAAAATTTCTATCTGAACTATAAATACATTTTTACACTTAGTTAATTGTTCATTCATCTATTTGTATTTCGGTCAAATAAGTTGGAATATTGGAACGTACCAAACGGGTATCGACGAATACAGTTCCGAAGTGATCGTAGTCGTCCCTCATTTTCGAACGCTCTCTTGACCGATGCCCAAGATATCATTTGGCAATTGACGTGATCTTTCCCTTTGGAGCTATAAACGTGTAGATAGAGAAAAGACAAGTCTTCATATTCGAAACATTATCGTTGTAATTTTGGCCATCAGGTCTACTATTCTTATTAATTTATCATGAGATACATTGGCAAGCACTCTGCCATTAATATTTTTTCGTATTATCGGCAATATCGTCTCGTAAATATATTTTATGTAAAGTGATGCCTTTTCAAAAGGTATGTTATATCTTTGTGTTTCTATATTAAATAGTTAATTTTTTTATAATTTAACTAGGCTCCTTACTCCGCGCGGTTTTCCGCTAGCCTAGAGAGTTTCTATAGGTTCATCCCTGCCAGTTTGAAACCCCTTTTTATGAAAGTGATGCTGACCCACATGGCGTGACGTGGAGCGTCACAGGAGGCAGTAAAGCTCTAATTGGGGCCGGCCAAATGGCCGTGTGAGTTAGGAAGTAGCTACCAACCACTGCGAGTGAATTCCACTTCCGTGTGACCGTGTGAGAATGATATACAATACAAGTAGGCTCTATCATTGTTTTTTTTTCTATCCATATCTATATCTTACCTTACCTTTTTCGAAACTACCGTTGAATGATTTTTAATAATTTACTTTCTTTTACTGTATCTATTACCATTTTTTTTATCGTTATTTGATTAACTAATACCGAATCTCTTCACTACCATATACGATATTATCTTGGTTAGCAAATGTTTTGATAATATTGCTGTAATTTATCTGGTTTACTTCTTTGTATTACATACATTTACCTTAACCTTACGCTCTTACTATAAGTCATATAATTACTTATCTAATCTTTATCGAAACTACCGTTAAATGCCTTTTTATCGTTTATTATTTATCCTATCTAGTTTTCTTTTATGGCAATGACACACACACTAAAGGGAAATCCTGTGACCCTAGACGAGCAGTGTGTGTGTGCGGAGATGTTGATTGACACAGTTCTCGAATAGCTGTAGGTTGTAATTTGGTGAACAGATGTCCTGGGAGTGAGTTCCATTAGCGATACACCAGCAGATAAAGGAGTCCTTGTAAAGCGACGTTCTTTTAACTTTTAACACGTCAAATCTGTTCTTATGACTATACAATACTTATACTATAAGGTATGGAAATAGAAGGAAGTGTTTGTTAGTAAAGAGATTAAGAAATAATTCATAGTAAGACCATAGAATAAAAGATATGGAAATATATGAGAAATGGAGATATAAGAAGTGGAGCTCCGTTTGTCTAAAATTTATCTTACATCTAATGTAATTAATAATAAGTAACATAACCAATATAACGTATATAATAATATAAAACATGATATAGCATAATTCTCCATTCTATAATAACTATCAAGTCTATCAATGCATAGGCATCCATCGTTCTTTGCATAAATAGGAATTGCATATAATTATGCATCTAAAGACATTTTGAATCACTTACCAGTATGAATCACAATTAAAAGAAAAACATTATGGTAAAAAAATTCATTTATCTTTAATAATAGCAGTACTTTGATGCATTTCTAATTTCCAGTAGTTGTGTCTAATAATGCGCCTTATTAAGAAATAAAATGTTATCTATATATTTCTTTTGTTATTTACTACAGTTATGAACAATTTTATAGAACGAACTATACGTAAAGTTCTTAAGCAGTTTTGCTTTATATACTTAAACATTATTAAACAATTAGTTGTATTATAGGTAACAATAATTGTATATCTTATTATTTTATAGCATTTAATGTATTTCAGGTTTTTTTTTCTTTATTGAAGTCTAATCAAATACGGTCGTTTAATTATTGTGTGAAAATATATCATAGTTTATGTGTTTCGTAGTTTGAAAGAACTAATTTAAACTTATTTCTTGCTTTTTTCTATATTTATTTATTGTCATATATTTGTTTGTCTATACTCCGATACACTCGTTTAACCCTTATTTTATTATCACATAATATTTTCTCCTTACGAATTACCGCCTCTAGCGAACGTCATTTCTTCATTTTCTTGTCAAATTCTGATCGCCTGCCTTTAGCCTAGACTGGTATTTCTCTAAATATACTGCCATTAGCGAACATTGTTTGTATTCCTCATCTAACAGACTCCTTCGTTTGTATTGTGGACCGGTCCGTTTGGAGTCTTTTATATACGTACGTATTCACCATTTAATATTAGTTCCATTTCTTACTTATTTTTCCCAGATCTTTCGACGATGTACCTAAGTCTTACGCCGATCAAGATTTCTTTAGTGATCACTTCATAATATTCATTTTCATTACTGAGGTATTAACGGAGTTTGTCTTTCTTCTTGTCTCTGGTTTTTCATTTCAATCAAATCTCTCAACATTTCGTCTCGCGCCAATTCTGATCGAGAATTTGACTTGAATATATTGTCTAATTTAGGGTAAAATAATTAATAAATCACGTTTCAATATTTTGTTGATCAAGCCAGACATTTGCAGAACTCTCACGTTCAAGCTCGCTCTTGTTTTTCATTTACTTACTTTAACAGATATTACTTTTTTCCTACTTTCCCTAACTTTCTGTAAGCTCACTACATAGTGTGTACCTACGTTCTATAAAATAATTCTTGCTGAAAAAGCATGCGTTTCCCTTAATATATATGTGTTTGGTTTTTAAGTTTGTTTTCAATCCAAGCTTGTCTCTCGATAAGAATATTATTACAAGAAATATATTATTAATAAGAAATTCATTCTCAGTTACTATAATACTTAGTTTTGAGGTTCTGATGCTTTTTTAAATATATACTGTTTATTGGACCATAACGCATTTCACTTTTTATGCACGTTTGGCCACTGCCAGTCTTCGAAGTTCGTAACACGGTTTTTTTTTTCTTAGAAGTAATCAAGTATGCAAGTATTGAGTTATGTTATTTATGATGTTAAATTTATCTGCGAAATCTAGATAATAACCATTTTTCACCGGACTTCAGCGATCACTTATTTTAATATGGCTAAAATTTACTGAGTTTGCGACTTTTTTAACATGATTCCGTTTATTTAAGAATTACACTAGTGCCTTTGTGGCATTATCTATTCCGATATGGTACTGTATCACGATACGGTTACTTGCTTGCGTGTTTACAGGAATCTACCATCAGGGAGGCTGGAAGCCTCTGGCGGTAGTGTGCCCTCAGCCTCGCGACTAAGTAAGTTTCCCATGTATTATTCGATATTGGTTATACATAAATACTTACTCTTTAATTTGTATTTTTTCATTTTCCGAGTCATCTTCTATCTAAGATATATATTTAGTTAATTGTTTCTTTTGGTTTTATTGAACCTGGGCTGATGCAAATTTATACAACTAAACAATGAGATAAAACTGAAATACACACAATCCACAGTCGTTCGCACTATTCTTGGGCAAATGCCGCCAAATGAGTAAGTTAAAACTACCTGCAAGAGTGATACTATCCCGTTTCTATGTGCACAACAGCATTAAATTATCTATTGCAAAGAACAAACTATATCAGCCGTATTTTACGTATAAAATTATTAGTGTCCTAACACTGATCAGAAGATTCCAGGTTCGAATCCTGGCAAGGTCGCCATGTAATGAGCTTGGTTCTCATAGGTTGAGGAGAATTAATAACATCACGAAAGCTTCGATAAAACTATATTGGTTATAAATTAATATTCGTATATGCCAGCCAAAATGCATAGTATGCAATCTTATATTAATTAAACAATAACCTGATTACCTAATATAATAATAATCGTCAAATAAGCTGTGCTTAACCATAGTTTAGAGGATATGAAGCCAATGACCTTATATACCCAGTACACTAGCCCGAATTATTGGCCTTCCAATTGTCGTTTTGATTGATTTATTAACTTGCTAAATATCTCATTATTTTTCCAAATACATAAAATTTTACGTTCCATGTCTTCACAAATTATTTTCATTTCATTACGTAATTGTTGCGCTTAGTTAAGAAAATCTATAAAGCAACGTGTTCAAATGAATGTAATGTTTGCCATATTAGAACATACAATTTATATTTAGAAATAATTTAACCACTATTTAAGTAGTGTTTGAGTATTGAGGAATCAACTTAAATATTTCTCATTATGAATTTATATTTTATTCAAAGAGCATCTCAATGGGTTTGAGTAAAGGTAAGTTGATATCAAAATTTCACATTTATTTTATACTTAAATTCCTATCTAAAGCAAAACCCATAAGAAAAGAAATATCTAAATTGAAACATATAGTTTTATTGATTTATCAACCTCGAACAACTGTCAAAAAATAAACAAATGAGATTCTGGACGTTAGTGAATGAACACTGACTTCGTTTTTTTAATGGTACACCTTATATATTTTCAAAAGGATGGGAGAGCTTTTGACCTTTTACTACCAAATAAGTTTTTTTTTTCTATTAAAAAAAATTCTTCTTTTATTTTGAATGAGTATGTGATTGAGATAATAATCAATTGTTGGTATTTTAAAATTTTTGCGTTTTACCAACCATCTACTGTTATTGAGTTGGCATTAATACTTTTGACATGTCTGTATACCGTTTTTCACATTAACTTTCTGAGGTAATATTTGCCACAAAAATCCATTGTTATAATGTAAGGCTTATTTCACCTATAAAAATATGTCATAGTAAATGAATACATTGACCACTGCAATTATTAATTGTAATAACCCCGTACAAAAAAGATAACGTGTACAGTGAAATTTAATGTAACTCGTAAATTGGTTTAAGAGCAGGTACTTGAAAATATAAACGAATTACATATTTAAACACTATTGCATGTAGCTTATCAGCCGAATTAATATTCTTCATATGTTAAGCTTTACTTGTTGTATCCGATAATGCTTATACAGGGTGTCCCATAATTAATGGTACACAGTAAAACTGCAGATTCTTTGGGGAAAAATATTGAGATTTGGCCAAACTTAGCTTAGTTCAGAAGTTGATAATAACAGAGATACATACGCATTCAAATTAAAATTTAATTTTCGTTTTTCCTAATTAATTTATTTTTGAACCAATATTTTTGCATACAGTTTTGTAATTGGGGGTTTTTTGAGGCGAGAAGTTTGAATTTTTTGATAATTTTATTGTAGAGTGTAGAGGGCTCTCTCTGCGGCACTCTAATTACATAAAAATTAATGTAACTTTTTGCGCCTTAATGGATTTGCGTTTTTATTGAAAATATCACTTTTCCCATCATTTTTACCCAAAAAAGGTATACCTTGTAAATGCCGCTGCAAGCAACTGTTTTCCTGATTGTTGTATTTAAAATGTCCAGTGCGCTTTGTAAAATGTTGTTCAGGGTAAGGCAAAAGTCTGGGAACGGCTAATTATCTCCGAGACAACAGATGTGATTTTAACTAAGTTTGATACCTAGGGGTTATTACACCTGGCGAGTTTAAAAATGGTTTCTGCGTTTTTGTCAGATTTTCCTATTTCCTTGAGCGTGGGAAAACTTTGGCTTTTTAAATGAAATACCCTATAAAGTTTTTCATTTTTTAATTCTTTGTCAAATTCTAAACATTTTCATGTATAAGGTCCTATATCTTTCTTCAACTGTTTTTGAAATATTGACAGTTGAAAATAGATCTTTATACACATTTGACAGGCTGTCACAAAAAGTCTAGTCTACTAGGAAATTAAACGGCCACTAATGAAAATACATAAAGTGACCAAAATTCTAGGACCTCAATGCAGGACATTATATTATAATTGTGAAAATAAGTGCCAACATTTTTTTGGAGTGGTGTTGTGTTTTGGCACCTTCGCCATTTTATAAAAAAAATAACGGGTTACTGACAGGCGAATTTTGGGCTGGGTTGAGCCAGAATCAATCAGCGCTGTCTGAAGCCAAGACGTTTTTGAGAGTGCGTTTGCCATATTGACAGAATGATATAACAATTTAATAAAAAAAATTAGTGATGGGCATAACCGAATTATTTTGATAACCGAATTATTTGTATTCAAATAATATTAATAACCGAATGATTATTTGAATAATCATTCGAATAAATTCAGGTTAGCGATCGCAGCCGGTTAGGAAGCAGGTTCATCGGCATCGTATTCGTAACTACTGTAATCTGTAATTGTCTTATTAAGTACGGCTTTATAAATAACAATAGAATACGAGTAAATATTTGATTACGCCATATTATTGAACAAAATAAAATAAATAGCATTTTACGTTTTTAAATCAAAAAATACTTAAACTCCAAAATATGATTCTTGAATGTGTGAATTACATGTAATGAACAGAATTATTAAAAATCTACTTTGCAAAAAAAGTATTTCTCTCTGGCGATGTATGTATAGTACTATAATAATATTAATAATTAATAGTACATATTATATTGTTATAGTTATATTACGACTTATGTATTGCTCTATTGCTCCTAAATTCTAAACTCCAATATATAACCTAGAAACTAAACAAATATTAGGTGATAATTGGAGTATTGGAAAGCAGGCCGTATTTATTACGAAGAAGAGTATGAAAGAAATAAGAATTATGTGGGGTTGCTTGCAAATCGCAACAAATAATATCGGCCGGCCGGATCAAAAGCGACCGCCTTTTATTTTGATTCTTTGAAGATGTCAACAAATTGCTATATTTGTACTTTTAGGCGTTCCGGCGCCGAAAATTGGATATTTTTCTATGTTAGGTATGTTAGGTACGCAATAAAAGTAAATTGTGTAATCTTAACTTGATATTCGCCTGTTTTCAACCCCCCAAGTTCGGCTTCCACAATTCCACATCCTACCGGTACATTTGAATTTATAAAACTCATCTTTTATTCGAGCTAAAACATCGAAACTTGCTTCATAACTCATAAATGAACACCGCGACAGCGAGGCCTGCGCCTTCGTAGTTTGTGTTCGTATTTGAACTTGTACGGACCGGGTTCAGGTTATTTTTCATTCGAATACTTATGGAATGAAAACCGAATAATAGCGGTTATTTTAATAACCGGATAACAGGTTAATTTTCATTCGAATAAGCCCATCACTAAAAAAAATCAATTATTCAAAGAGATATATTTTATATTCTAATACATCACTGTTTACACAAAACATTTAACTTAAAAACACAAATAAAAACTTTTAATATTATTTGGTTTTAGGAACATAGTAAAAATTTGTATTTTTCACTATTGGTAGTGTAGTATAGACAATTAGCTAATTTTGTAGTCGTTTTGTGCATTCCGCATACCATAAAAGAGAATTGCAGGACATTTTGCAGGACGCTTGCTTTGGCTGGACAAAATCTATGAATGCTTGACTGTCCTGCTCAATGCAGGACGTCTGGTCACTTTAAAAATACATAGGTATAATATTTTAAATAACATAAATAATTACATAAAAACAAAACTACCAATTCCAAAAAAAAGAAATCTGATTTTGATAATAATTGCTCAAAGTGGTTGCCGTTAACTCCAATGCATTTATTTACCCGCTTATTGAACAACCGCCTGATTTTAAATAAAAGGTGATCGTTTTGAAACGATTCCGCCGCATTCAGAATTCTTTGCCATAGTTGTTGCCGAGTATTGGTCGTCTCTTCATAAACAAGTGATTTCATGTATCCCCATACACAAAAATCAAGGGGGTTGAAATCGGGACTTCGAACAGGCCAAGGCGTTTGACTTCCACGACCAATCCAGCGGTTAGGAAATGTAGTATTTAAATAATCTCTGACAATTCTGGAAAAGTGTGCTGGGGCACCATCTTGCATGAAAAACAGATTTCTTCTTAGCTCTAACGGAAGATCATCCAAACAGTCTGGGAGCTGATTTTGCAGAAAATTAAGATAGAGTTGTCCGTTTAAATTATGTGGTAGCTCGATAGGACCCAAGATGTAATTGTCAATAAGTCCACACCTAACATTTATTTTAAATTCATGTTGAAAATGGCGTTCGGTTACTACGTGGGGATTTTCAAAATCCCACACATGTTTATTTCTAAAATTGAAGATGCCGGCTCGTGTGAAAGTTGCTTCATCGCTGAATAAAACTTTATTCAAAAACATTGGGTCGGCGTTTTGCTGGGTACGACAGAATTGTGCAAATTCCAATCTGGCTGGAAGATCAAAGACCAACAAATTCTGAACAGGTGTAAAGTGGTATGGATAGAGACCTTCTTTGTTAAAAATTCTAGAAATGGATGATTTACTTACTGGAGTATCAGCAGCCATACGTCGTGTGCTAATTTCCGAGTTCTAAGCTACGAGAAGTAGTATTTCCTCTTCCTGCTCGGGTGTAATATTCTTAGGGTATCCCGCATCATTACGTTTAGGATGAAAGGATCCCGGTTCGCCCAGATTTCTAAACATTTTAAAATCTGGCTGCCTTCGATTTGGATAAATTTCCAAATATCGCCGATGTGCTCTGCGTCCGTTAAAATTTTCTTGTCCATACAAGCATACCATGTCTCGCATTTCGTCGTTAGAAAACAAGTTTTGTCGTGGCATTTTTAACTTAACTTTTAATAACAGTTTCTTCAAAAACTCTAAAATCACCCACAATTTTAACCTATCCCAAGAAAGTGTGACAGAATAAGGTTTCAAAGCGCTTTCATTGTAATTGTTTTTATCATCAAAGTCTACTTTCAAAAATTGCACATTCAAACCAAAATCTAAACGAATGCATTAGAAAATGTAAATGCAAATATCTCGAAAACAGTTGCTCAGAGCGATATTTACGTAAAAATTATGAGAAAAGTGATATCTTTAATAAAATCGTAAATACACTAAGGCACAAAAAGTTACATTAGTTTTTATGAAATCAGAGTGCCGCAGAGAGCGCCCTCTACAATATACAATAAAATTATCAAAAAATTCAAATTCCTGGTCTCAAACAATCCCTAATCACAAAATTGCATGCAAAAATAATGGTTCAAAAATAAGTTAATTAGGAAAATGGAAAATGAAATCTTAATTTGGACACCCTGTATCTCGGTTATTATCAACTTTTGAACTAAGCTAAGTTTGGCTAAATCTCAATATTTTTACCCAAAGAATCTGCAGTTTTACTGTGTACCATTAATTATGGGACACCCTGTATATGCTATAATGATATAGGGCATTTCATAATTACCTGTTACATAGTCAGAACTTTAAAAATTCACACTTTAGTTAAAAATATTAAAAAAAGAAACTATTAGGCAGTATTATTGATTTATAATTTAAGATTAGGGGTTAGTAATCTTATAACATTGGTGATACTTATTTTAAAAAATTGTATTATTATTTTAAGTACGATACCATAACCTCAATTAGGTTTGAGCCATAATTACTTTTCAATTGTACTCGTTTTGTGTGAGAATATCTTTATTATCAAAATAAATAGCTTAATTAGAATCTTTGATGTTTATTTTGGTATGCTAAAGTCAAGGTCAAGTGCCAAGTTGAGTTTATGTAATTTCTTTCCAGGTTTATCAAAATTCTTAGATAGGGAATTTTTTAAATTTTATTACTCTAATTTCAATGCTTAAAAATCATTGATATAATCAGTAGATACCAATGATTCGTTCTGCATCCCCCACCGCGGGGGAGGTGCGCAGTGGCAAAAATCGTCCAGGTGAGCTATAACATATTTAAGGGCGTGGCTTAAACAGCTGTTTAGACAGCTTAAACGTCGCCTATAACCTAGAGGTTTTGTTTAAGTCTGCTCTCGTTATAAAATCGGTTTTTAATATAGTTTTTGGAAGAAATAATTCGTCTGGGCTTCATGGACCAATCCTAAGAAGTTCCAAGGCGCAACTGGTGAGTCATTTCTTATAAAAGCCGAACATTTTTATTGAAAATACCCACATACATTTATAAAGTTTTGTCCATTTGAACTTTGTACCTGAACCAAAGCAGGTGCCCTGCACATAAAGTACTTGCGACGTTGCCAAGTAAGTCTAAATATCTGATTGTCTGAAATGACCGGTAATAAAGTATGCAAGATGTACAACAAAAACGTGGGAAAGAAGATGAGACTCCACTTCTGACGATGCAATAGCTATTTTCACATGGAATATGGCAATGTCTTCGAAGTTGATGCACGGCTAATGCAACAAGAAAAAACTCCATGGGACTGTGAGGAATACTCGAGAAATATATCTTCTCGACGTTCTACAATATTTAATCTTTCCAACCACGACACTCAAGGTATTAATGAACTCAAGCTAATGATTCGGGAGGTGCAGGAGGAGTTGCGTGATTTTCGTAACTCAATGGACTTTCTAAAGGAAAAATTCGAAGAGGAAAGGAAAAGATCCAAAATACTCTCTGACATGGTGACCGAAGTTTCAAAGGAAAATGTACAATTAAAACTGAGAGTTGATAAGTTGGAAACCGCCTTAAGTGTACATCAAGTCGAAAATATAAAAAATAATATTTGTGTCGGTGGTTTAATTTGTGACAAAACTAAAAATAATGCCAACGAACAAATTACGTCACTCATGAATTATTTGGAGGTACCAATATCACCAAATGACGTCACCAACATTCGTGTTTTCGAAACCAAATCTGGGCACAAAGCTACCGTTACACTACTCAACTCCAATCTCAAAAATAATATTTTAAAAGCCCGATATCAGAAAGGTAAAATTACAATCCGCAATTTAGGCCTGGGCACCGAAAGTACACCTGTATTTATCAGCGAGGAACTTACCAAGGAATCTTATGCATTATTCAAATCTGCCAAGAGTCTCAAGGAGAAAAATTACAAATATGTATGGCACCGTGACGGCAGAATTTTGGTTCGTAAGCAGGATGGTGAGAAAGCAATTTGGATAAAAAACGAAAATATTCTGAATGAACTTTTAGCGTAAATTTCTTGTTAGTTTACAAATTTTTAAATTCAAGTAGTGGGTAGGTACTTTACATTTTATATTACTTATGTTTACATCGGTAAGGAATAAGAATTTAAACATTGCGCATATTAATATTCGCTCTCTGTTACCAAGTATTGTTGATTTGCGGAATCTGCTAGTTGACTTAAATATTGATATTTTGGGAGTAACGGAGACCTGGCTGACGCCTGATTTGTCCAATTACGCGGTGCACATGAATGGTTTTAATTTTTACAGAGTGGATCGAAGGTCGCGCCGCGGTGGTGGAGTGGGAGTGTATGTTAGAAGCGACTTGCTGGTAAAGGTGCTGGATGTAGACGATCATTCTGACTCTCTTGAGCAGATTTGGGTTGCATTTAGCGTTAACAAAATTCGATTTGGTTTGGGTGTTATTTACAGGCCGCCTAAATTAAATGTGGCTGAGTCTATAAATTGTTTAGACAATTACCTTGGTAACGTCATCCCGTTGTGTGATGAAATATTTATAATGGGCGACTTCAACATAAATCTTCTAAACCAGTCTAGCAGCGTCGATATTCTTAATAACTTCCTATCAACGTATAATTTGGACCAAGTTGTTTCTCTTCCTACACGTTCTATTGGCACTACTCATAGCCTCATTGATTTAATTATTATGTCAAATAAAACTCTACTTAAAGGCGTAGTTCAACATCGCGATATGCATGAGTGTACAGATCATCAATTTATTTACTGTGAACTAAACTGCAATGTTCCTAGATATGCATCGAAATTTGTCGAATTTAGAGTTTTTAAGAACTTTGACCACGAGGAATTTTTTGCTGATCTTGCCAATATGAATTGGGCTTCAATTCTTGATGCTGGCACTATAACGGAAAAAGTTGATATTCTAAATAGCAATATTATTTTTCTGTTTAACGTGCATGCCCCTAAACAAGTTGCCTCTGTAACTAGACCTAAAACACCATGGTTCACTGACACATTACAAATAATGAAAAAATATCGCAACAGTCTCTCAGCTAAATACAAAAGAACTAAAGCTTTACCCGATTGGAACGCCTATAAGGAAATGAGGAATTTTTTTACACAGGCCGTGAGGAATGAAAAGAAAGCGTATTTGAATTATGTAGCTCAGACCAAAAATCAAAAATCTATGTGGAACACCTTCTCTCAGATGAATGTCTATAATAAAAAACGAAATAATGCCGAATTTCCAAATTCTTTAAAAAATCCAGGCCAAATAAATAAATTTTTTATAGAATCAGTTGACAAAATTGCTCCACCTGTTGGTGAAAATATTATAAATATTTTTTTGCCAAATAAAACCACATTTAGCATTTTCTCTTTTAAGCCGATTAGTGATTTCGATATTGATACAACGGTAAAGCAACTGAAGGCTAATGCTTGTGGGTCCGATGGTGTCTCTCCAGATGATAAAACTTTGTGTTCCTGTTATAACTCCTTTTTTGTCACATAATTTTAACATTTGTTTAAGTGATTCCGATTTTCCAGCAACATGGAAAACTGCCATCATGTTGCCACTTCCGAAAGGTCCTAATATTGGTAGCACGTCAGACTTGAGACCTATTAGTTTACTGCCTGTTATATCTAAGCTTTTTGAGAAAATAATATATTCTCAGGTATTGGAATTTTTGCTCGAAAATAGTTTGGTACCGGAAACTCAGTCGGGATTCCGAAGAAACTATTGCACGGCCTCGGTAATAATAACAGTACTTGACGATATAATTTGCGAAGCTGATAGTGGTAAAACATCTAGCCTATTATTTTTGGATTATAGTAAAGCATTCGATAGCCTAGACCACCGTCTATTATATGCAAAATTACATTATTATGGGTTTTCCGATGGTGCTGTGAATTTTTCAGATCGATCACAGCAAGTAATCGACGATGGGAAATTTTCTGATTTGCTTCCTGTGCGCAGAGGGGTCCCACAAGGGTCCACTCTAGGTCCCTTATTATTTTTGATTTATATCTTTGACATGGATATGTGTATAAGGAATTGTGATATTCAGAGGTATGCAGATGATACGCAGTTGCGTATAAGCTTTCGTAAAGATAAAATTAATGAAACTTCTCTTATTATTAATGAATGCCTACAGTCTGTTTACACATATTCATGCAACAATGGCTTAAAAATTAATCCGTCCAAGTCAGCTGTAATGTTTTTTGGTCCTGATAAAGATATAGCTAAACAAAATATGCATCTCTATATAAATAATAGTTTAATCCCTAACGTTCTTGAATATAAAAATCTTGGAGTAATTTTTGATCAAAATTTACGATTTAAGACACAGGTTAGTAAATTGGTTCAAAAGGCAATTATCTCACTAAAGAATCTTTACAAAAACAAGGACATTTTAACTAATAACCTACAAAAGCAGCTTTCTGAGTCTTTGGTTCTTTCTCATTGTTCCTACGCCAATATTGTGTATGGTCCATGCTTAGATATGCAATCAAAAGGTAGACTTCAAAGAATACAGAACTCTTGCGTCCGTTTTATTTTTTCTCTTCGTATGAGAGACCATGTAAGTCACAGGTTACAGTCTTTAAATTGGTTGAACATGCAAGATAGACTTAAGCTTCATCTTGCAAGGTTCTTGCATAAGCTATTTGAAGCGAAAAGGCCTACGTATTTATATGAAAAGCTGACATTTCGCTCTAGTACTCACAACCGTCTGACTCGCCACAACAATTTATTAAATATACCTCGCCATAAAACTAATCTTTTTCAGCGTTCTTTTTCCTATGTTATTCCCAAATTATTCAATAGCGAGATACAAAACAAATATGCGAACATATCCTATCAATTGTTTAAGAAAAGATTTAAAAAGTATTTACTTTCAAAATATTAATATGCAACAAAAAGTGTTTCCGTATCCTAGTATAATAATATATCTATATCACATTTAAACGCAAAATGTCAATCTCAGTAGATAGTTGGTTCTTTAGTTTTAAGTATAAGTTATTGATTTAATAATAAATATATATCCATGTATGAGTATATTCTGTTAATGAATAGGTATTATCACTTATTGTTTTTGTTACTATACTATTTTATATTTTATTGAATTGTAATGAATAATTATTGTAAACAGAATTGTATTTAATTTTTTGCATGCTCGGTTAAGAAATTAGCTATGCTGCACTTCGCCGAGTAAAAAATAAAGACGCATCTATTCTATTCTTAAACAGTTAATTAGACAGCTTAGACAGCTTTTTAGACAGGTCCGGCCCGCGCCGAACTGTGAAACTTAATTACCATATAATTATAATTTGAACATTATTTACCACCTATGGCCTATGGCATATATAGGTCAGCTTAAGTGACATGCAATACAATTTTTTAGCATAATATCAACCATTGGTAATCAGAAAATCTTCTAAATTTTAAGAAAGTAGATTGTTCTACCCAAGTTGTATTTTTTTAATAAACTGGTTGTTCGTATTCCTGGTGTTTATTTTGGAAACTGTATTTAAGCTATAATTCAATCTCATTCTAATTTTTTATGCTTTTTTACAGGATATTTTTTCTAAATTTTATTATTCGATTTTCAGACAGATAGAATTTCTAGTAAATTTCTTGCAGTAAAAATTTAGTGGCGCCCGCTCTAACTGCCATAAACTTTAACCTACGCCTTTAAAAAGAACAAAACTACAACCGGCTGAGTGAGTTAGGCATATGGACCAGCTGAATGAGCAATTAGCGAATAAAGCTGGTTACAAGGTTAATTACTCAAAAATAGTTGTGTTTAGAAAAAAATAAGTAGGCCACTAGATTCTACGGTAAAAATCTATAAAACTGTTTTTACATTTACAATTGAATGCTTCTGAAATAACCGAGATAGAGGGGGTGCTTGAAAATGACAGATTTTCAAACTGACCCCGTAGCTCAAAAACTAAGAGGACCATGAAAAATGTAATTATGACCTATTTCATTTTATCAAAAAGTAGCAAACTACTACACAAATCGCATCTTTCTATCTCCACTCATAAGCGAGAAACCCCATAAAACACTTGAAATTATACATTATGTACATTTAAAACATAATAAATATGTTGTTACCTTCTTCTGGCCAATATCGATGACACATAGCGGTTCCACCTTCGGTAAGCCTACTAAGCATTACAATCACTACGGCTCCCTGTTCCCAAATTAGTTGCCAGAAGTCAGGCGCGGTGTGCGGCAAAGGTCCTTGAGTTGCTATATAAGCCGGATTCCTGTAAAACCATGATAGAAAATTTAAGAAAAAAGTATAGGTATTCACAACGTCACACAACACAGTATCTGTTGAATGTCAGAATTTCCTATTATGAGGTTATATCCACTTGAAAAATCCTCTAGATTTTTATTTGTTTCGGTTTTATTAAAACCTTTGCGTATTCAATTTATATATTATGTATGTATCTAAATAATAATATTGAAACCTTAGAGTGTTTCTCTAATCTAAGATTGAAACTCAGCATGCTTCAATAAGTAAGTATAAAAACGATATTCTTGTGCAAAATTGACTGTTGGAAACAGCCGAATTAGCAACTGGATGCTACATAATTTTTTTTTCCTAAATGTATACATAACCTTTTCTTTTCCATTCCAATGGTCTATTCGAATTTCCGTCTTACACATGCTGAAAGACATCAATGTGATATTAAGACTGTTTTAAGTTATGTCACATACATTTTGTTTGAAATAATCCAACAAAAAATCCAAAAATGAATGATTAAGTGAACTCTAACTTTTCTACTGAAATAAGAAGAAGCGTCTTCATATACGACATATAAAATAAATTAGGATGTCCCTCAAATGAACAATACATGTTATTATTATTATTTTCCTTTATTACATAGAAGTCGTTTTTTACCTGGGATCGTGATCCGTGATGCTGGATGCATTAATATAATCAGATCCGTTTGCGTTAGAGAGCTCATTCAGCACAACACGTGCATGGTCATAAGGTACCACTTCGGGATATCGGTTCATCTCTATGTTTTCCTTTTTGTGAGCAATAGACGTTTCACATGGTTCAGCAACATATGCGCATAGAGCTACCCATTCTTGTTCGAGACGATCCTTGTTTTTGAGATGATCCTCCATGTAACTTAACACCATATGACCTAAAATTATATTTGTTTACTACAACAATCAACAAAGGTGAGGTATGGTATAACCCTAATCTCCAATGGAAATATGTGTAAAATATTTTATTAACATACAGTAAGTGTCCCATTAAAGATGAACCTATTAAAATATGTTTTAAACTATGTCAAAGGATTTGTTTCAATTTTTTCGTTTGTATTTTAAGAGTATTGGTATAAATATTTAGATTTGCTAAGGCTAATATGAAATAGATGAAATGTTTATTTGAGAATAGAAAATATGGAAATATAGACACACAGACAGGATGAAAAATTTATTTCATCAAATAAAAAATCTGATAGTCGTAAATGAACAATATCGGCGCGTGCATATTTTGCAATGTATTGTATTTAACCCTTAGCTGGTCCGGCGTCGTCCGACAGACCACGTGATATAATTCATTTTCTCATTGGTTAATGAAACCGCCTCCATGCAGGCTCTTAGATCTAATCCATACTCTATTGTAGCTTAACAGGTAGCCATATTTGCGACCGGGTTATATCAGTTTTGCGTGCAAGATTTCGAAAAATATAACGGGACCATCAATATGAAGAAAATCGTTAAAATTGTACGATCATGAATGTGACAGTGGCAGCGACATAGGCGATGTGCCGCAGGGCAATAACATTGAGTCTGACTACGATACCGATTCGAAATTGCCCAAATCTGACGAGCCTGTAGAAAGTGATAAACAGTTGCAAAACCTATATTTATTGTAAAAATTCGGTACAGACCTTAGACTATAGTGTACGTCAGAAGTTCACCCAGGAGACGAAAATACAATATTGTAATAAAAGTTCTCACGGGGGGAGGCTGCCACTCCGTTGTCCATTTAGAATAAGTTTTTAGTGATAGCATATTAGAACATATTCAGCAGTACACTCAAAAAATTAGGGGCAATACGTGCTGATTCCAAAAATTGATTTCACTGAGTTGAAAGCATTTTTAAGACTTCTGGTATATATCACCATATTTATTTCCAGTCTCGAAAATATAGACCGTTTTGTCGTACCGATGCCGATGAACCTGCAAGAGAAATATTTAGTCATGAGCAACAAGAAATTTGCTGTTCTTTTAGCTTCCATCCGATTTGACATTCTGAGGGTAGAGAGGAGCGCAATAAAAATGTCAAATAAACCGGTTAAAAACGGACACAAAATACATTGTTTCATGGATTGTAGCGTTGTAAATGCTACCAAATCTAGTAATACAGTTGCTTCCATTTCACTAGTTGATTTATGTTGTCGATATTTGCGTTACCTTTATACGAACACACCCCAAGCAGTATCGACGAATGCAGTTCCGAAGGGATGATGGTCGCTCCGCGTGTTCGAACGTTCTCTCGACGCACGTCTAAGATAATTTTGGCAATTATTAACGAGGCCTTCTCTTATGTGCGCTAAACGCGTACGGAATAAGAACAAAGACGAGTATTAATATCGCGATATTATATCGTCGTTATTTTTGACCATCAGGTCCATTTTCTGAGTTAATTTATCGTGAGATAAATTGGCAAATATGCTACCATATATATTTTCTCGAAAAGGTATTTTACGTATAGTGAGGCTACCGTTCCTAAAAGAAAGGTATGTATGTTAGGTAAGTTATATCCTAGTGTGTCTATATTGGATAATTTAAATTGTTTATAAATTAACTAGGGTCTTTCATTGGAGCTGAACTTCCTTCCTTGGCCTGGTTTTTCATTAATATAGAAGAGTTTCTCCCGTTTCATCCCGCTCGTCGTAGCTTTGCAGGAAGCGCATAAGCCCTAATTGGGGCCAGCCAGGTATTTGTAGCAGTTGAGGACTAGCCACCAACCTCTGCCAGTCAATCCCACGTCCGTAGGACCTACAGAATACAAGTAGGCGCTATAATTACCTAACTTAATTTTTTCGAATTTATCTTTAATTGGCTTTTAGTAGATAATTATTTTTTATTGCCTCTGTTACCGTTTATTATCGTTATTTAATTAATTGCTACAGATCTTCTTCACTACCGTGTCTCATATTATATCGGTTATCGAATGCCTAGCTAATATGACCGTAATTATTTGACTTAACCTTTTTTGTATTACATTTACCTAAATGCTACACCACTCCTGTAAGTTACATAGTTACTTACCGTATTTATTTTGTTGAACTTACCGTTAAATGACTTTAGGTCATCTATTATTTTGTATAGTACCTATTACTGCTTCTTGTCGTAATTTGATTGAGAAATACTTATTTTCTTCATTATCGTATCGGATATTATCTCGGTAAGCAAATTTCTTGCAAATATTATAGTAAATATCTTATTTATTCTTGCAGAGCGTCTACCTATTTAAACGCTAAATTTTTACCGTAATTTGCTGTAAGCCTCATGGCAGTAAACCGTCTTACTTAACTGCAACTTTAGATTTTCGCCTTAATGCAGTTCCCCGAATTGAGGTCACTTCGACTTCCCCTGCAGATATTCACCGACTATATATTTTCTGCACACGTTAATTTAATATATTTTTATTAACTCTTTATTTGTCCAATGATGTCATCGCTGCCGTGAGATTAATTTAAAATAGTTTTTGTTTAGTTATTCTTATTACAGTGTGATTAACTGTGTTTAGTCAGAACTTTAAGGATTCAGAATTTAGTTAGAACTATTTCAAGAATAGGAAATCGGGCAATATTAATGAAATAAGACTTTAGATATTACTACAAATTAATAGAACTAATTTAAACTGAAGCGATATAAACAAATTTTATTATTCTTTAAATAAATATTCCAATTGCCATCCCTGCGTAGTTTGACAGTGGCTTAACTACGGGTAACAAGCCATTTATATAGTTCATACATCGACAGCGGAAAAAACTCAGATGGATTTGGTATTAGTCTACCTGATAATAAAAAGCTTACAAAGCCTACTCAATCTGTGTTAAGGCTAGCTTTTTAGTAGCAATCGCAATATTACAGCTGGCAATTACTGTTATTCTTCTATTCAAATATCGTCAAATAAACTGTTTCTTGCCATAAATAGAGCACACAGCGGCAAGTTTTACAAAAATAACTGTATTTTATTGGTAATGACGTAAAATATATACCACCCATTTAATACGTAAACGGTATCGACATGTAAATTCTACGTGTTGACTTTTATAGAAAGAAAATAGTAGCTACGCAATAGAAACATCGTTCTTATGGAAATATGTGAACACCGAGAGGCGCTGCTTCGTTGTAATTACTAGTCAATTAACAGATATTAGAGTCATAAATATTTTTCTTCTTTATAGGTCTAAGGGCTAGAGGGCGAGAGGGCTAGCAAAAGTTTATCAATTTTTTTTTTGGAAAATGTAAATAACGCATTTTGCGGGAATTCATAATCATAAAACGGCTGTTTAAATAAATTGCCGTTTGGATTTAGAATGCCCATTAATTTTGTGGATATACCTGTTAATAAAATGTCAGATAATGTTTGCCAGTATTTTGATGGCCAGGTCAGTAAACAAAATTGTAAGCGTCGATTTTGATTTCCTTATAAAGATAATATAATTTGTGGATTATGCATTTTGTACCGAGCAATGAACCCCGATATAAACCCTAAATTATAAGACTAATAAATACTAAAGGGATTTAATCACAATGATGTTCAATTAACAAAAAGAAAATGCTCCTAAATTATTTTTTTTTGTTTTCATGTTTTTCCGTTATTTTCAAGGCAAAAATTTGTTTAACTGTTCCACTTACTCTTAAATTTAAAAATAAATTGGTTTAGGAACACTATCCAACTATTTTTTTGACTATTAGTAAAGCCCGATTTTTAAATAACGAATATATCAAGCTAGTTTTGTCATGAGATTTCCATTTCTATTAAAAAAAGGACATTACGAAATTGCGACCCAATTCAAAAGTCTTTATAACGCCTTATCACGGGCCGATTTGGCTATCTTATACCGAAGCGAAAAGTGCGTTTAAACTCGCCGCCCTAGAGTTTCAAGCGTAATTATATTTGTTATCGTAACACCCTCGTAGGTTTCGTCCAGTTCCCGTATCGTTCGGACGATACTCTTGTCGAAGCAATTAAGTATAAAATTCGCGTCGCTAAACAGACATCAATTTTGGATGGATGAATTTGGCGCGTAGATAAGGACCGCAAGGTTACGGTTGGTGGTTTGTGGCGTATCCGGTTCCGGATAGCGTCATTGTCGAGAATCTTCGACGTCGCGCACAAATGATGGGTTTTAACATTAACGCGTACTCCTTTCGATTGGGTGTCGAGTCTACAGGGCCTGTTTTCCAAGGAGTTGGGCCCTAGGCCCTAGCAAATTTTCGGGCCCCAATATGACTTCGGCTCCCACTTGATTTTTTTTTGCTTCGATTTCGAACTGAAAATATTAATTATAATGTAGTTTTTTATTCAGATCTAAATTAAGCTTTTTTATTATTTATAAAATTTGCATTAATTTTAATAAAAATTAACAGATTTTAGAAAAACTAGAAAAGAAACACGAAATAAGATTTTAAAAAAATTATTGAACCAAAGCATAAATTAGTAAAAATAAAATAATATTTAAACTAACAGAAATACACTGAGGTTAACGTTAACACCTTTCTTCGAAAAAAGTTTGGGTACATAAGAGTAAGCACTGCCAGATTTGGGACTATATACTAACTATTCATTTTTTCGCCTTTACTTTAACTTTGTAAAATGCTGAGCATTTTAAGATCCTTTACAGGCGTAGACGACTATATCAAAATCGGCCTGCCCTATTGGTCGATCCATCTCGTATTACAATATGTCTTCGTGATGCAATCAATCTGTCGCAAGAGCTCTCGTGGTCGAGAGGTTTATATAGTTGGGTCCCACCTGAACGGCACAAGTTCAACCCCCGTTGCTTTTTTTTATATTTTTTTAAAAATTATGTTTCTAAACAGATTTTTTTCTTGATTTTGGGTATGTCTTGGATTAGTTTGGGTTAGCACCTGGTTAGTTTCCATTTCTTGAGCCCCCGTTGCGAGCGAAGCGAGCGGAGGGCCATGCGGATCGACCAATAGGAGAAGCCGATTTTGATATAGTCGTCTACGCCTGTAAAGGATCTTAAAATGCAAATGGTGAACTATGTAAGTGCCTGTTTTTTTTCACCGTCAAAATTGTTTCGCACACCCACTTACTTTGTTTGTATTTTGTTCTGGTATATTTTTAATAAAATGTTTTTTTTATCAGCCTACGTTTTGTCGAGTTGTTATTTTTGCCTAATAAAGATTAGTTTTGTTTTGAAATTCAGGTTATAAAGATGGCGAAACAGTATCCTGAATGTATATTTTACAAAATATTCTTATAATTATGTAGTTTTTTATGTTGCACATTTAGGCCCCACTTGTCATTGGGCCCTAGGCCCGGGTCTAATGGGCCTAATGGTAAAACAGGCCCTGCGAGTCTAGCATCGCGCGCAATTCGTGATTACGGTCGGGTTAATTTGGAAATTTTTATTTAATGGAGCTGTTGAACGACAATGCCCTTTTAGCTACCCCGAGTAGTTTTTCATGGTAGTTAATGATACATCGAAATCCCAGGTTTCTATTGTCTAAATCCCTTGGATGAATTATTAAGAGAAACATGTGACTTGTCAAGCCATGTATTCATTGGTAGAGCGAGATGTTTGAAGTAAGGATTCTCCTTGAGTTTCCGGTTTTTGACTGGCGCCACTCTACGTCGACCTGTCTTTGAGTCAGCAGTTTTTGGTGCCGATTGGAATTGATTTTAATTTTACCTTTCCTGGGATTCTCCAACCAACGCTTTATAGTTTCAGGCCATATCTGTGCCATATCTTTTATTTAGTGTTTGGTGTCTGAAACTGCCTTTTGCGGAATTTGAATGCTGCTTTAGTCTGATGAGTGGACCTGTGTTTTTTTTTGCTTTTTTTTCCTGTGAACGCCATCATTTCAACATTTTATGACGCACGTGGGCGGATTTTTAATTCCCTTTTTAATCTCTTACAGAGGCCTTCTCATCCAACTGTAAGGCTACCTAGCGATAAGCAACCAACTACCCCCTACACAGGTAAATTATTGTTTTTTTTTTAATTCTGATTTCTCTTTTCCTTGATGGTTGATTTTGATTACCGAGTTATAATGCTCTTCAAATAAGAGTTACACGTGGAACCTTGAATATTCTCTAAAACAGAGTTTTATCCACAATACCGAAACAGAATTTTTGCACTCGACGCGCGTTTCGCTAACCACGTTAGCATCATCAGGAGATGATTAAAACTAAAATTAAAATCTAGCAGAACATAGTTGAGATAGCTTCACGGTCAGCGCAACTTAACCTTTATCGTAAATTTCCTACTAAGATTAGGCTAGTGAGTGCAGATATTTGGTTTCTAAATTGTATTGGTTGATCGAGCGTGACTAGTGGGATTCCAGGATTGGTTCTTTTCAGTTCCGCTTGATTAAGCAAACAGTAGTATAAAAGAGAGTTAGGTAGATTTTAATTTTAGTTTTAATCATCTCCTGATGATGCTAGCTAACATGGTTAGCGAAACGCGCGTCGAGTGCAAAAATTCTGTTTCGGTATTGTTGATAAAATTCTGTTTTAGTGCATTTTGCCGAAGGTTCCAAGCCCCAACATAGGAACCCTGAATATGTTGATGTTTCACAGGGTGCTATCGACGGGTATCGCCAACGACACGTTTTCCCTCCTTGGCTACGCCTAACTAGTCGAGCTACCTATAGAGTCTTGTTGTTCATCGTCTGTCAAGGAAGTCTCTTCCTCCTGTGTGCAGTTCTTTTCTGAAAGCTGGCTGAGGAGTTACTCTTTAAGCGAGTCAGATCTTTTTTTATATAATATTCTGTGACAACGAACTTTTAATATTATTTTTTTTGCTTTGTTCTCGAACAAAATTTAACTTTTTCTCCTTAACTAAGGTAAAATGTCTTTTATTCTTTTTTTTGATTGAATTCTAAAATCTAGTTAAATTCGTTTAACCTAGAACCAGTCCGATTTTGGATTGAATTTTGAACTTCTAATTGACTGACGCAATGTCAGTCATACTATTTTTTTATTCTCAATTTTTCACGGTTTCTGTCTTACTTTAGATACCTGTAGATCTGATAACTAGTATTGTTGTTACGGCCTAGTAGACTTTGCGTTATTCTTTAATTTTTATTATTCCCTTTGATATTTTTTTTCCAAACAAACCGTTTATTCGCTTTGTCCTACCGGTAGCTTGACCGGGAAGCATATTTCCGTTTCCTATTCGGCTAGCGCACCCGAGTGCGCTAATCGTGTAGGAAATGGATATCGCCGTTCCCTACGGGGTTAACGCGCTGATTCGGGCCCCTGGAATAAGCTGTTATATAATATTTCATTTTTCGCATGGCCCTCCGCTTGCTTCGCTCGCTACGGGGGCTCAAGAAAAGGAAACTAACCAGGTGCTAACCCAAACTAACCCAGGAGATACCCAAAATCAAGAAAAAATCTGTTTAGAAACTTAACCTAAAAAAAATTATAAAAAAGCAACGGGGTTTGAACCCGGGCCGCCAATAGCAACCGAATTGAGACCTAACCATCTAAGCCTCTCGACCACGAGGGCTCTTGCCGCAAATTGATTGCATCGCGAAGACATGGCGCGATTAGGTGCGTTAACCACTTAGGGAACGGAGATGCAGGTTTCGCATCCGTTTTCTACACGATTAGCGCGCTCGGTTGCGCTAGCCGAATAGGAAACGTAAAAATGCGACCGGCAAGTACTTACGTTTAAGTTTAACATACGGTTAAATCCTATAATTGATTTCTTGTTACAATAACGCCAGGTCAGACTAGTTATTTTAATTTCGTGGCTGTTAACAACGTATAATGACTGATACCCAAATATACATAGTTAGTTAGTAATACGGCTTTTGTAACAAATCATGATTTAAGGTCCATTAATTAACCATTGATTAAGTGTTTTTATTTGAGTTACTTGAACTTTCCCATAACGAGTAGTTATTTGCAGTAGCGCTGGCCTTCATTTATATTTTTTAACGTTTTTTTTTATTATTGCATAACGCGTTTATCATAGATTACAGTTAAATATTTAGGGCATTTGCTTAGGTAAAGCATGTGATTTACTCCATCAAGTAACCGAGTAAAGCCTACTATTTCTCTTCGAAGTATAGTTGTTATAATAAAATTTAATCTGCCAGAATTACTGGTCATTTTCTCATATCTTTTTAATCAGCTATGATATATATATTTTTAATAGCAATAAACTAACTTTCCATTTATCGTATTTACATGTTGTCATATAGTTATTTAATCGCCTGAACTTCCCTTAAGTGGTAACGTTCCAGAGGAAAAAGTCGCAAGAAGTAGTATCTGATTTTTATTACTTGCGCTCAATAATTGAAACGTTCTGGATTTACTGATTTTACCTTTATTGCTTTCGTATTACTGATTTTGATTTTTGATTCATATTTGAGTATATGTTTTATTTTCGATTGTTGATACTGATAAATGTCTGGCATTCAAATCTGATTTAATTTTTAATTTATTTTTATAATTTTCTTTTGTCGTGCGAAGCTTAAATCTTTACAAACTCCAATCACAACTTGGGGATTTTCTGTTTTTTTTTATCCGCCGTCAAAAAAAGCAGTGGCGCCCTTATATAAATACTCACACCTACTCTCCGATATTTGAGCTAGGGCCTAATTTGTTCGCTTTCACGGCAGATGGTACAGATTTACGCATCCTTTAGTGATAAATTTTTAAATTAAACTTTGAATTTTATTCACTGACAGTTTCTCTAATTCTGGAGTGAAAGTATTGAGCCTAGAAAAATAATAAAACAAGAAAAAGCGTAACAGCCTTGTTTCTATTTTTATTGTTTTTGTTTGATATTTAATCGTTTCTGCTACTCAAAAAATCTGATTGATGAGAAACTTGCATTTTTGATAAAGTATCCAGAAAATGCGCTTTTGTTAATTTGGGTCATGAGAAATACTTAAAATAAATACAAAAACGACCCACATAAAGCCCATAACAATACTACTAAAAAGGTTTTTTAATTTGGATCGCAAATTCGTAATGCCTCAATAAATATTTGAGATATGAGATATCGAAACAGATTCTTCCTGAAAATTCCAATTTAGCACTGGAGCTTTACGTACAGTCAAAATAATAGATAGCTAGATAATGTTGCTAAATCAATTTTTCATTAAATTTCAGAGTACGTAGAGTAGTTAAATACGTTTTTGCTTTTGTAAACTAACCGGAAATAATGAAAAACAAATAACATTTAATTTAAGGGCATTATTATTATTTTGTTGATTAGACATGTTATTAAATACTTATAGTTTAGAGTTTATATTAGAGTTTATAAATATCTTTATTCCGTGTAAAATGGTTCATTACATTTGATGAATATGATTGATATCCAAAAACAGTAACCAATACTGCAAAGGTCTGTGAAGTAAATACTTACCACAATTAGTAATCCACTCCCTGCTCATTTACTCATGTTTGTAGGAAAATCTAAATAACCAATGCTTATAATTTGATTTACTGGCAGAATTACCTAACATTTTATCTATATATCCACAAAATTAAAGCATATTTTTAATTCGAACGACAATTTACGCAAATATCGGTTTTGTGATTATAAATACAAAGGCAGAGCCGGGCGGCAATTACGATAAAGTGGGAATATTGATGATATTATAATTATCTTCGGTTGTACTGGGTGGCCCGTTTATTATGGGATGACACCTTATCTCAAAATCTACAGGTGTACCAAAAAAGGTTTAATACAAAACTTGTTTGGATTTACATAAACTTTTAAAATATTAAATTTTTATATAGACAGGGTGTTCGTATTTTCGTGGAAAATTCTAGATAAATTTTATATATAATATCCTATACCTAAGTCTAACCGTTTTTGACATATTTTGAATTTTATGTCAAAAATTACGTTTGCAGGTCTAAATATAACTATCAATTTCTCCTATTGAAATCCTTTATTATTTATTTGGAGTTGGTTTCCTTATAGAAGGGGATCTACTTTAGTGGTATGTGTTGACATTTTTATAATAAATAAATACAGGATGATCAAAAACTAACATTAAAAATTTAAATGAAAAAATCGTTGTTATTTTTATCAAATAGAAACCCCCTATTTTTATAATTTTATCTTATTTTGTATAAAGTCGTCTATTCGAAAAAATTGTAGTTTTTGAAATTTATCTTTTTTCTATTGTAAAAATGCTATACGGCTTTTAAGTTTTATTATTAGTTGGCCATGACGGCGAGGCGAAACGAAAAAAAAACAATCGAACACTACAGAAGTGACACTATTTCTGACAATAAACCTACTTATTACCCCAGCCGTGAAAATTAAGTTATTAACCTTTCGTCGGGCGCAGCTGTTCTAGCAGATACACGTCTTTCTTTTGCATCGTTTATGGTAACATATAGAGTTAAAATCCCCACCGCATAGGTAGCCTCCTATTTTTAGACCAGCTATCGATACGTCCGTGGCAGTTTATGTTAGGTTTAATGCAAGGGCGTCGCCGTCGCCAGCTTGTGAGCTAGGGGGGGCAATCCGAAAATTTGATTCTAAAACCAAGGTCTAAAAGAAATTTTAAAATGTTTGTTAGGATAATATAGAAGATAACTACTAGTGCTTAGAGAGGGGCAACTGCCCCCCTCCCCCATTGCGACCCCCTGTGAACGTGGCGAAAATTTTGATCCCTTGGATACACTGCACCTGATTACGTTATAATTTACAAACTATAAATATCGCATTTTAGCATAGAGAAGAACACTACCATTGGCCAGCATTTTACATTTCTAGGCACATTATAGGAGGCTACTTATGCGGTGGGGATTTTAACACTATAGGTTACCATACACGATGCAAAAGAAAGACTGATGTATCTGCTAGAACAGCTGCGCCCGACGAAAGGTTAATAACTTAATCGTCCCGGCTGGGGTAATAAGTAGGTGTATTGTCAGACGACAAGAAATAGTGTCATTTCTGTGGTGCTCGATTGTTTTTTTTTCGCCACGCCTCGCCGTCATGGCCAACTAATAACAAAACTTAAAAGCATATTTACAATAGAAAAATGTTAAATTGCCAATATTTCAGAAACAACAAGTTTTTCGATCACCCTGTATTTATTTATTATAAAAATGCCAACACAGACTACTAAAGTAGATTCCCTTTTACTTGGAAACCAGCTCGAATTAAATAATAAAGGCTTTCAATAGGAGAAATTGATTGTTATATTTAGACCTGCAAACGTCATTTTTGACATAATATTCAAAATATGTCCAAAACGGCTAGACTTAAATATAGGAATTATATATAAAATATATCTAGAATTTTCTGAGCAATTAAAAAATGCCTTAATATACAGCGTATTCTATTCAAAATAAGGAAGTTTATACTTGTCCACGAAAATACGAACACCCTTTATATATAAAAATATAATATTTTAGAAATTTAAGTAAATCCAAATAACTTTTGTATTAAACTTTTTGATACACCCCGTAATAAACGGGTCACCCTGTACGTTACCCGAGCTAGCTTGAACACGAGCTCACGGGCGGATCGCTAACAGTGGCGATCTCATATTTCGATGGATGCCGGCTTCTTAGAGCGGGCGTCTATTTAGGGGTTTTAAATAACTGCTTGAATACAACTGGCGGTGGTAGTCAGAGAGCTTAGGTAACATATGCGCGGGAGCACTGCTGGCGTAGTGGGTTGAAAGCTCTAGAGAAATAGGCGTAGCATCGAGATGTGGCGCAAGTACACGTATATTTTAGGTACGATATCGTTCTAGAGTTAACTATTTTCAAAAATACATGTTAATGTTCCTAATTCAAAATGTATCTCAAACTTGGTCATCGCAAACAAAACAAATTCATGAGAATAATCACTGACGTCTTAGAAGTATCCATCTGGTATGTATGTATAATAAACAAAAATAATGTTTCTATATGCTTCTGAGAGCATATAAATTATAAATGACACAGATAATTATGTTTACCTGTAGAAATATCCATGTTGTGTAGTGCAGGTTCCTCACTCCATGATGACGTACTTGAGCGGCTAGAAGGACTCTGTTCCGATTCTCGAGATAGAGATGTAATACGCCCTGAAGCAAAATGACACATTATTTCATAGTCGTTATTTAAGGAAATCGACGTTTACCTATCGATGTTATTTTTCCTTAATAGCAACGTTCTTATATTCTTGACATAGAGGTTTAAATTATGAAATAAGTTCATTTCTTGATAAATACAACACATAGGGAACTAAGGAAAAATTAAAATATGATCAGATATTTAGTCAGACATAGCAATAATATCCACTAGGTAAAATCGAATAATAGCTAGATAAGTAGGTGTTTGGGCCAATTCATTTTAAGAAAATTAATTTATAACAATTGGCAATGCTAGTTTTTGATAAATTAGGATAGCCGATGTATAATACTTCGAAATGTTGCAATATCACCTGAGCGATATGCAAAACTGAAACTTATTGAATATTGTTTTTGTCCAATAATTATTGCTTGCGACTAAAAGTACGGTTTGAAAAAATTACGGTATTTCCGGAATTTTGTATTTTACTATTCCATTTTATCGAACAATATTTAGCCTCAAATATCCGTATCAATAATTGTAATAAGATCAGCCAATGTTAAAATCCTTCTTGGGTAAGTAGACAATAGATAGGTTCTATGTTGTAAGAATAAAATTTCAAATTGAAATAAATATCTTATAAAATGTATTTTTTTTTTCTACAAACGTATTAAAATACAATTTTGAGCACTTTGTGGCTTTTACGTGCAGACAGTTTTTCAACATTGACTGAAAATATAGTTATCTATCAATATCCGTCAATATTGACAGGACGCTTCAATATGCTCCAACAGTATGCTCATCTAATCAATATTGAATCGAATACTGATAATATTATTGATGATTTAGGGACCCCTTAGCAAATCAGTAAATAAAGGATACTTCATTATTCTTGCCATCTTGTCAAAGTCAATTCAAAACTTGAGAAAAAGCACGAGCTTTCTAAACGTTTTAATTGTATTTCTAATCATTGTCATGCTTTGTTAGGATCACCTAAGCAACACTTTTGACCCGAAAAGATGCTATATTGAAAATTTCAATACTATTGTGGTGTAGAAGAAGGTAATTAATTTAACCCACAAAGATGAATCCTTCGCAACAATATAGAACATAATATCTACAACAAAAGTTTTCTCCTACCTTGACATTTTTATGTTTATAAGAACCAAAATGTTTTTGGAATTAATATTATTATTATATTTGTCTCTTTTTAGTTCATTATTTAACAGGCACCTTTAACGGGAAATTTTTATATTTTCATGATTTTTTCTCTATAAATGACATTTTGAAGGAAAACTTATATGGGTTTATTACTTTTTCCCCGGTATAGGGTAAAAGTAATTACTTGTTTTCTTGGCATGCTGTAATCAAAAAAACGATGCACAATAATTTATTATTTTCAAGAAAAAAATATGCACACTTAAAGCTTTTCAAGATTTTTTTGACAAAGCCACACAGTTACACTATTGTGCAACACGATTTTCTTATTAATTAAAGCGAGCGCCTAACAACAGAGTGTTGCAATATCCTGGCTCCTGTCGTGAGCGCCACCAGTTCTGCCAGCTAAACTGAAAAAGCTCCACTGGTGTTATACGGGGTTGTTAGGCACGTTTTATTAAACAAGAAAACACAATCTTAATTTACAGCTCAATCTATTGGCTTCTTGTTTTTTTTTAAATAACAAAAATCTTATAATGAAACTTAAAAACAAAGGAATAACCACAAAAAGATATTAAGTAATTAAAGGTACAATATGAGGATTGAACAGAGACCAATTCTATTGGTAAACTCGGTACTGTTTGTCTTACACCTAAAAACTCTAAGCACTAGTATCCGAAGTGACCACTTTGGTTTACTTAAGATTAATACAGATATGTAAACCGAAATGCATGAACTAGTGCCGCACCAATACTAAATGCAGTAATAATAATATTAATCGATAACAAAAGCCACAATAATTATATCGATGGCAGGAAATTAAAAATTAATAAAATTAATAAGAGCTCGGCCAACAATGATAAGATTATAAAATAAATCAGAACGATACCCCGTTAGATACGAAGGTCATCGAACGCTGAAATCTACTCCGGCTGCAAGCTCAGCAGTAAAGGTGAAATTGGGACTTCTCGGCCCAAAGGCGATAGTGAGCCTGAAGGTGAAACCCTGTCGTGAAAGCTTGCAGTAAAACCTGCAGTGAAACACTCTCTAAAGTTGGAGGGTTGCCTGGAGGATCAACTGCCTCGGTATAATAAGGTAAGCTCGGAATGCGTCTCGTGTAGTACGAATATCCCGATAAATCGGTCGTGTAAATCTCCAAGTCCACAGCTGTCGATAAGAAGGTGGAACCACAAAATAACCTCAAAATCTGCTAAAACATAATAATAAAGGAAAACAAACCTTGACGGTTGAGAGAAAATAAAAATAAAAATAAGGGACAACCACGGGCAAATATGTGAGGGATACGCCCTAAATCCCTAGAGCACTAGGAGAACAAACATTAATGAGCAATCTTTGCAGAAATCAACAAGTTTTAGAAGAAAATAAGCAACAGGTACTAGTTTTTTTTTACTATTGAAGAGAGAAAAAAATTTAATAACTAACATTTATTCTCGAATTAACAGGTAAATAAGAAAGAAGCAGCAGTACCTCCAACCAAATCAAGGACCCAACAAGTTAAAGCTATATCAACCTGAGGTTACAAGTTAAATATTCAAACCGAAAGTAGTATATGAAATTAATCGATCTAACGAGGATCAATGGTAGGTTATTAACTCAGTTCTTAAATACAGAACTACAAGTAAACATAATTATTGTAATATAAATAGGCAAAGTTAAACTAATATCACAATTATTCTTATTTTAGTTGTTTGATGAAACACTTAAGCGAGCCAATGGATTAGCCACTCTAAAATAATGCAGTCACAAAGTGCTGGAGGACAACATGAGAAAAAGAATGATCATAATTGCAACTTATGGCCACAACAGTGTTATAAAAGTTACTACATATTATGTATTAATAATTGTATATATAATTAATTAATAGGAGTAAATGCTGCAACTGGAAGCCCACTAAACTTATTGACAACAAATCAAATA
>MU187156.1:4946-39804 GCA_016904865.1 Pissodes strobi
TGGTCGGTAATATATGTTTTAGAAGACGTAAAAATCGTTCAATTTTTACATGCGCAAAACGACCATAATGATACTACTTTCGATTGCATCGCAGAAGTGCCTCCTGGGACCGGTTTCTGGGCCTATACCCTTCATCAGCCAGGCTATCCTTCCGGGAGTCTCAACACAAGAGACTCATCGACGATGCAAAAGAAAGTAGAACATAGTTCAAACAGAACCTTGGTAGGTCGTCAGATGAAACATCTGGCGCCATCTGTGTGGGACTTTGAGACGCTATGAATCGCTTCGATAGCAAGCCACCACTGCAAATAACAACACTGGCACACATCGAGTGCTCGGGTATGTTTCGTATATGCGATAATATAGGCAACCATATTTTCGCTCATTCTGTTTGTTATTTTCTAATATTTTAGTTAGTTTGGGTTAGTAAGAAACTAATCTAAAAAAATAAATGAATTAAGAAAAATATCCCATCTTTACAGTCAGTATAAAACATATCAATATTATCGTTTAATAGACATTTTTTTTTCTAATATTTTAGTTAGTTGGTTATGAAATGATTTTAAAATAAACATTCTGCAATTTCCAATTAGGTTAAAAAGGCCATTCCTGAGAGCCTCGCCACGTCAAAGGATTATAGGCCTTCCCCACGTGTTCCTGGATTTACTGTGGTCCAGAATTGAAGATTTAACCTACATTAATCTAATTAGAACTGGCGTAGAACTTGTTGACGTGAGGTGAACGTTAAATTTATCTGGGTCGTAGGAGCACATTTATAAGTACTACGTTTAAACGGTATGTATTATCGAACCAACAGATAATATACACTATTTACTTACCTACATCTTACATGCTTACGTAGTTATAAAAGTAAATTGGACAGAACGAATTAAATCAATTTTTGCCCTCATTTAGGAAAAATAGGTTTATCTTCGATTATAGAAAGTTGAAACAAAACTTTAAATTTCCTAATCTTTACATGTAAATCTCTATGAGAAAAATTAAGGTTCATCCTGCATTTTAAGGCTATCGACCGACGCCAGGACAGCCTCCGGCCAAGTCGGAATTTAAGCCAGTACGAAGATTGCTTATCTACTAACTTTGATAAACAAACGATCAAATCCGTATTCATTTCATACACGAGAATGTCTATTTAGCCATACTAACCCAAACTGCAATCTGAGATCAGAAGTGAGACACGCCATAAATTAAAGTGGACCGTGATTATCGTATAAAATGACCGCGTGCAAGATAACGTACTTTGCGCACTTTCAACGAGCCCCATTAAACGTGGCTCATTAAACAATGAAGTGAATAACTACCGATATTATTCGTATTGTGAAGATGATCGATTAAGGAGTGAGATCAGATTTAATCAGATTTATTATCGGCTGGCAACTGCTCTATATGATTCAAACATGTCTAAGAAAAAAACCACTTTTCACTGATTCTAGGAAGCTCTAAATTATATCAGAACGAAACCCGTTTATACGACCCTCATAAATTTACCCACATAAGTCAGAAATTAAACTAGCACATTAGCCTAATGTAAATAGGATGTTCAACTTTGTTAAAATATTATGGAGAATATCATTATTCTCTCCAACAATGGCAGGCTGCCAAATTTATGCGTAAATTTATTATTTTAGGGCCGATTTGAAAGGCCATATAGATACCGCTAATGTAATTCATTAACTGGAGAAAATAATTATCGCATATAACCTCAATGCGAGTTAGAAAATCGTATTTCGACTCTTAAGGTGCACATAATGTTTTGATCCGAGTATTAACCAAATTAAAAAAAAAATACATTGTCAAGTGAGGACGAGACGATGAGAGGTAATTGTGCTTCAAATGGATACACCACTGACCAAGATCATGATTTAGAAACTGAACTGCAGATTTTAGAAGACAACTAATTTGATGGTGAAGATATGGCAATGAAGCAGGATGAAATGGAATTGGATGAAAGACTGTCAAGAGAAGCTACCTTCTTCAAACCTGGAGCAAAAATCGTAGTTGCGGCTTTAAGGACTCCCATCACAGACATTTTGAAGCCAAATCAAGGTTTCAGATTGCTGTTTATGCATTGCACCTTTTTGATACAATTTTATATACACCCCTTTTATATATTTTATAGATATTACAATAAACTCTAAAAATATTGATTTACAAATGTCTATCTAGTAATTCATGTGCTACAATCTTGAAATGCATGTTATCAGCTACCATGATATTTCCTAATTTTATCGCTGCTTACAAATTATGAATTCGTATTTCGTAAACGTGAGTCGACCCAGAGGGATTGACCATTGGTCTATTGTGACTCACAACTCACACTGGTGATTTCCACTGTTCCAGAAGCTCGATTCTCTTCAGGAAATCGATCAGCTAGCTTCCTCGGGTGGATAGTTTTCAAATCCACAAGTGTTATTTGATGGGTTCCAAACACTGTTTCTCTGGCTCATTTCGCTGCTGGACAGGAGCATAACATTTTGCTCCTTTCCCATTGCGAGATTAACGAACAAACGAATAAACAACCTCCTAAATTTGGTCGGAAAAGTCTAAAGGATGAACTGCAATTAACTGGAATCGGTACAACCCACATTTAAATCCAAACTGACATTTTTCTATTTCCTGTCTAATAAACCATGAAAGGCAGATCGCGTGTCTTTACAACGACATTTACTGTCGTTAATAATAAATGAGTCCCGAAAATCGGTCGTTACAATTTCATTCTACGTCTTGCTTGAAGTGTGTAATAAAATTGATACGGGCACAGCTCGTGAGCACGAGAATCTTCTTTCCGTATCTTCGTTTATATTTTTAGCCTCGTCTTATTTTTGACTCGGGATAATCAATTATTAATGAAGCTGTCCGATGTCGTAGGCGGCGCATTGCGGGCAAAGCCCGAAATATCGCTAGTCGGGAATAAATGATGCAGCAGGTGTACCTTTTACTTTTCCAACTTCGATGATTAGAACGAAAAACGCAACACCTTAATTATGATTGAATTGGGATCTTCATTAATCTTTGATGTAATGATTGTAATTGCACAAATTTTTTAAGTTGATTGAATTATATCCTATAGTATTGTGAAGACATACCCAATTACTAGAGTACGCATGTCTTTTCGATTGAGATATACTTTGAATTGTTTATAAGCCGTGGTCAGTGTTTTATAATAAACCTTTTTAAGAGTTGTTTTGGGTTCTATTTATGGTTAACTTTGGCTTAATTCAGATAAGTATTTGAGCGTCGTATCATTTTTTAAAAGCAAATCTAGAAGGGATAATAAAAATTATTATTCAACCATGCAAAAAACTAAAAGTAAACTATATGGTAAAGCGTGCGTATATTTCCTACCTTTAGATTTTTCCCGTGGTCATTATTGTGAAATTTGCGTGTATTGTTTAAAAATATAGGCATCAACTGTCTCTCCCTCAAACTGAAGTTAGGAAATTGATAAATAAGGAAGTTTTAGTAAATGATTTGCAAGTTAAATATGTACTCTTTACGTACGTATATTTGAATAATAAGATATTTCTTCCTTTAGATTTTTCTGGTGGACATTATTGTGAAACTCGCGTGTATTGTTTAAAAACATAGGCATCACCTGTCTCTCCCTCAAACTGAAGTTAGGAAATTGATAAATAAGGAAGTTTTAGTGGATGATTTGCAAGTTAAATATGTACTCTTTACGTACATATATTTGAACAATAAGATATATCTTCCCTTATATTTTTCTGGTGGCCATTATTGTGAAATTCGCGTGTATTGTTTAAAAACATAGGCATCGCCTGTCTCTCCCTCAAACTGAGATTAGGAAATTGATAAATAAGGAAGTTTTAGTGGATGATTTGCAAGTTAAATATGTACTCTTTACGTACGTATATTTGAATAATAAGATATCTCTTCCTTTAGATTCCTCCGGTGGCCATTATTGTGAAATTCGCGTGTATTGTTTAAAAATATAGGCATCACTTGTCTTCCCCTCAAACTGAAATTAGGGAATTGATAAATAAGGATGTTTTAGTGGATGATTTGCAAGTTAAATATGTACTCTTTACGTAAGTATATTTGAATAATTAGATATCTCTTCCCTTATATATTTCTGGTGGCCATTATTGTGAAATTCGCGTGTATTGTTTATAAACATAGGCATCACCTGTCTGTCCCTCAGGGCAAGATATAATAGAAAATAATGCTCTCGACAGGTTTGCAATAATATTTTATAAAGAAATTTGTCAAATTTGATTAAAATGTAATATTATAAAATAGGAATGGTACTACGTAAATTGTTATGAGAGAGCCTTCTTTTGAATATTGTAGATAACTAGTGTAAATGATTGTCAAACCTCAACAAATGGATCTGGTATTCGCAGTCTAGAAATAAAGTTGTAACATTATTAAGATTTGTAAAGATAAGTTTCTTTTTGTTGCATGAATGTACCAAGCGCCAATGACAGTCCATATTAGTCTCTCCAGCAAGCTTTCACGTACAATACCCTCAAACAGATTGAGGGCATGCCAAGAAATACTAAAACGTAGCTGCAGTGGAGGCCAGAAAAGAGAGTTACAGAGGGTCAGATAAGATCCATAACGTAACAAAATCACTGATGATGTGTCTTATCAAATTGAGACATTCTTCTCTCTTATTAAAGCGTAGATGTCTTGGCAAACGTTGGGCTTCAACGTTATCAAAGAGGGTGCATGTGTGAACTGCTAAAAAAATTCTCGACTAAGAAGAATTTGAATGTAAGAGGTTAATAAAAAAAAATGTTCCTTTTTGGTTAATTTTTACACCCATATGCTAAAAAAGCCATTAGCAAATAAAGTTTTTTTAAAAACAAAACGCGCGTGCGTGCAAAGTGATTATATCGGTTTGGAGAAACTAAGCCGCTCCTCGTCGCATCTCGCGCCAACCTTTCCTCAAAGCGACAAAGTATCACTTTGCGCTCTTAACACCTAAATTACCATTTTCCATTATTATCATTCATTGAATTTACTTATAACCGAACGAAATAAGAGACAAGATTTACATCATTGGTTACTTCATTGACTTAGGGTGCCTTTTGACTTTTTATAGAACTTAGTATCTTATGTTGTCTGATTTACTATTCTGATAGTATAGGTGAAATACCTTATAAGAGAATCTTCTCACTAGTTTAACTTGAAATTAATTGGAGATATAATTTAATTGTCTTGAACGGATTTGGGTAAGTTTTAATATTTAAATAAATAAGTTATTTGGAATCCCGATGTTTACTTTGGTAAGTTAGTACCAACCATACCGTTCCTTAATAAATACGTTTAATTTCTAATACTCGTCAGGGTATTTTTCTGAATTTTATTACCCTATTTTCAAGGATTAATAATCTTTGATAAATTTCTTGTAAAAAAAATTTAGTGGCGCCCGCACCTAATTGCCAACACATAGACTCACGCCTTTTCAAAAAAGATTGAATCCGCTGAGTACACCTCACGTATGGGCCGCCTAATTAACAACTAACAAACAAGGGTACATATTTGGCACCCAACGCTTAAGGCTGATTTCAAAGTATATTTGCAAGCGGTTTATGAATAAAAACTTGAAATATATTAAACTTACCGCCTTAATCCTCTTTATAAATATATTTAGTGTAATTGAACAGAAATTGTAGTCCAAGCCACCCTCTAACCGCTAAATGAACAATGGTGCTATAAAATGCAAATGAAGGATAAGCAGTGAATCGGGGAGTGGGTTATACATGTTATAACAAAAAATTTAAGAAATTATTGCATGCAAATAGACCAATAACAAAGTCTAGTAATCCTATAGAATCTTCCTCAGAAAAAATCTGAAGAGTCGTTTTGTCCTAAGTAGAGCACAATGATGCGTTCTGCGCCCACTGCCGCGGTGGAGGTGCGCAGTGGCAAACATCGTCGACTTGAGATATAGCATATGTAAGGGTGTGGCTTAAATAGCTTTGTTGACAGCTCATTAGACAGCTTTTTAGACAGGTCCGGCGCTATAATTAAAGTCTCAATTTTTATAATTTCGTCGATTACTTCATCAAGGTATCACATTTTTTTGCCTCCCTAAAATAAATGCCTATTTTGCTATTCTCACATATCTTTCTTTTCATATTTTCCCTTTAAGTTGGTTCCATCCGCCCCTGATCACTTGTATCACAACACTTCATATCATTATATATAATTACATAACAACATTTCAAACAGGCAAAAGTTTCAGCTTAAAGTTCTGGCATGGCATGGCTTAAAGTAAATCTAGCATAAAAGCGTCTCGGGAACCGTTTAGGCGAAAGTTGGGGGGGAATTATTAGCAACTTTACATAAGTTTGATTCAAAAAGGACTTTGCAGCCTTAATGGAGCTTTGATAACGAATAATAGACGCTAGGAAGAAGCTTCTGTCCCTTTTGTGTAGAGTTTGAAACGAATTTTGTTTATGTTCAGCCAAGTTCGTTTCTCTGCCTGAGGAGACCGGTGGAATTTTCTAGTATGCAAAGTTTTCATATTGTATTGCTGCGAACGCGACAATTAAAAATATTTTCATATCATTGCAAAAGCAAATTAAAAAAGAAATATCGAATAAAATTGCATGGTAATTACATTAACTTATATTACGTAAAAATTCCCGACAGATTCTAACGTCTTTTATTACATAAAACGAGCTGAGAAAAAAAGAACGGAAATAAGGTCAGAGCAAAACAGTCCTTTCGGTACTTTAAACTAATAGCCGCAATTTTCTTTTTCAAAGGATTCTCACCTTCGTAACACGGGACGTAATAAGATTCAATGAGAAAGCGAGCTCCAAAGATTCGCGATAATATTACGGATTTGTAACATTGCTTAAATAAAAATCGATTCATTAAACATAGATGAAATGAAACGACGATTGACTGATTTTTTTCAATAAACTGGCTCTTTACAGAACATGATTTCGAGAAGTTCAATCGTAAATAGATTGGGTATTTGTGACGAATAAATAAATATATAGTACTTGCTGCTTTGTGGGGTTAATTGTGTACTTACAAAGTCTGATGAATGTTTAGATTACCGAAATAAATGAAACGTGTTTCATATTGTGTGTTAACCTCTGATTAATAGGACAGAGCCAGTAAGATTTTCATAGTAATCATACTAACCCACTAACCAAGATTTCTCGGTCTCCCACAGTTTAAGAGACCCAAAATATTACTTATGCATGAGTATTCTAAAATATTTTAAAATTTTTTTTCAAGAAAATAAATACAGGTGTATTATTAAGTATGCAACAGTTTAGATCACCAAAAACAGAAAATTTGTTGAATTAAAATGATACAGAGCTCACTACATATAAAAATTTAATAATTTTCTACCACAGTAAAATAAAGGAAGAAATTATAAGTATAATAGAGGTGGCTCATTATAAATAAAATATTTCAGTTCTACGAAAAATTCACTTGCTTATATTCAAATATTTGCGCTTTATTTAGACTATTGCGACTAGATAGATAATAAAAGTCTCAAACTGTTGATTCTTATTATCTCCCTTTGTTTCTTATCGCATATTTCCTGTCGTTTTTGTTTTATTTAATATGTTTTTATATTTTTGATGCTTTTATGTTTCAGATCTCAAAAGTCTCGCTAAATTCGTTTAACAGTTTTCATTTTATTTAGCTTATCTCGACCCGATGAAGAATAAGAGTTTTATAATTTTGTTCCTTTTTATTTTTTTACTTTGTTTGTTGTTGCATATTCCCTGTTGTTTTTGTTGTAGAATAAGAGTTTTATATATACTCGTTAGGCCCATTGTAAGTGCCATTGGCTCACCTGCATACGAACTCGCCCGGCCTCTTTCAACTATTCTACAGCCGTACATTGGTCTCACGCCATCGTTTGTAAGGGACTCGACAGATTTCATTGAAAAGCTGAAGACCATACTCTGTCACCGTCGGATATACTGGTCAGTTCTGATGTGGTGTCACTATTCAAGAACTGAGAAGCAAATTTCTAGATGACATTTCCACTCTGTTTCACCATTATTTGACATCGATATATTTCCAGAGGAATAATAACTTTTATGAGCAGAGGGATGGTGTAGCCATGGGAAGTTCCCTTAGACCGGTGTTCACAAATTTCTTTATGGAGAAACTCGAAACAACGACATTGCAATTCGCGGAAAAACGCCCGAATTGCTGGTTGCGCTACGTAGATGACACGTTAGTGATATGGTGGCATGGAAGGAAGGAACTGGATCGTTGCTTAAACCATCTTAACATGTGCAATTCAAGTATCCAATTTACAATGGAAATCGTGCGAAAACTCACTTCCTTTCCTCGACGTATTGTCACGAGTAGCTTAGGGGGTAGCCTGATTTCTTTTTAGAATAACTTCTCAGAGAAGAGCCGCGTCGCGATTAGTACAATGACGGGGTCTCAATGTTTCCTTTATTCAACCACTGGATGTTCTACTCGTAAGGACACGCTTTGTTTAGCGTGCCGGGGGGTAACTGAGGTAGACCGGGATCGCGTTACGTGGGGTAAGAAGAGATGATAAAGTAAGCACGTTTAGTTTATAACAATGTATTAACGATAAAACTTTAACAATAATTGTTAGTCAGAAAAAATGAGATTCTATTATACCCGATTACTACGGTGCGCGATTTGAGGTACTGTTTCTAGGTCTTTGTTTACTGTCTTATAATTTATAGTTTTTCTTAAGAGTTGGGTTTTATTTAAGAGCACTAAGAGATTTCACTAAACTTTTTAACTGACTATTTAGACACTTGTCTTTCTCAACACTCTGACAAACTTCTTGTCAAGACTTTACTATGGAGGTTGTGCAACCCCTGGTCCTAGCAGTCGTCAAGTGACTAACCGGTGCCAGGTTTGGTAGGAAAGAAATGGAACCTAAAGCAGTCATATGGCTAACTTTAGGAGCGGATAGAACCCAGAAGGCAGTCGTCAAGTGACTAACCTTGGAAGCTGGAGGTGAGACCAAAGTCTGCCGAACTGAGGGTTCGGTAGCGTATTTATATAAAACAAAGTGATGATCATTGCATGCATAAGGTTCAAAGTCGCTCCCGTTGATTGCTCGTGTTCTTTATAGTTTGCCTTTAATGTTTATATAACAATCTCCAAGTTTAAGTTCAAACTTGCGACAGGGTGATATTTGTTTAGTAGCTTATGCTTTTTAGTAGATTACAGTATTGGTCACGGAACGGGTTGATTTTTCCATAGGACACAGGGTATACCGAAAAACCACAAACAAGGACCGATACCTTCAGAATGTTTCCTATTACCATGCACAACAGAAGCGGGGGGTTACAAAGACACTCTTAGATAGAGCGCACCGGATATGCGAGCCACAGTATGTAGCAGCAGAGTTAGACCACCTTAACACAATTCTGCGGGTTAATGGCTATCGTGAGCAGGAGATCCGACGCGCTATGCGACCGAAGAGAAAAAAAGAAGAAAATGCGGAGAAGGAAACACACGACCTATGGGCTTCGCGGTTCTTCCATATATAAGAGGAACGACAGACGCATCGGCAGAATATTAGCAGAGAAAATAAGACCGATCTTCCAGCCCACCAAGAATATTCAGGAACATTTGCGCTCAGCCAACGATGCCAGAGACCCATTGACTTCGGCGGGTGTCTATAGAATTGCCTGTTCCTGCGGTATGGTCTATATTGGAACAACAAAGCGAAGCATTAACACACGCGTATCAGAGCACAAAAGATCTTGTCTAGGAGAGACGGAAAAATCAGCTGTGGCCGAACACACTTTTTTGCAAAATAACCACAGATTTTTTGAAAAGACTGAAGTTTTGTCGAGGGCTACACAGTATCATGCCAGACTGAACCGCGAAGCCATAGAAATTCATAAACACAAAAACAACTAATAAAATGGAAGAAGGTTTAGGAAAGTTCGAAAAATATGGCACTCCGTACGTAGACAACACACAACCAAAACAGTTCTTTACCATCAATAGGGGGCCCGGACAGAGTGAAAGACCCGTTCAGTTCTCGGTCCGCCCGACGCTTACGAGTACGGCGCGATCCCAGTCGGACACATCAGTAACTCAACGGACGCAGACGAGAACACTTCGCCCAAGACGCCAGTGAAGACGGTTGCCGCAGTTGCAGCCGAAAGCTTTGGAAGCAGTTCCACTAGACCACGGCCTAACAGCCTGGAAAACACTTGTATTTATAACTCCGGACGGGAAAGCCTAGGTTCCTATATTTTGATGCATTTATTCTCGAGATCTCGAATGTCAGTCCTTTCGCTTAACAGTTTGCATTTTATTTAGATTATCTCGACTAAATGAAGAATAAGAGTTTTATAATTTTGATCTATATTTTATTTTACTTTGTTTCTTGTTGCATATTCCCTGTTGTTTTTGTTTTATTTAATATGTTTCATATTATTGATGCTTTTATTCTCGAGATCTTGAAGGTCTCAATCCTTTCGCTTAACAGTTTGCAATTTATTTAGTTTATCTCGACTAGATGAGGAATAAGAGTTTTAAAATTTTGATTCTTATTTTATTTTACATTGTTTCTTGTTGTATATTACATGTTGCTTTTGTTTTATTTGAGATAGCAACAATCTTTTATTCTCGAGATCTCGAATATCAGTCCTTTCGCTTAACAGTTTGCATTTTATTTCGACTATCTCGACTAGATGAAGAATAAGAGTTTTATAAATTTGATCTTTATTTTATTTTACTTTGCTTCTTGTTACATATCTCTTATTGCATATTCTTTATTTACTATATTACTTATCATTGACGTTAAGAAAGATTCAACTAAACGAACACGATCAGAATTTAATTCTCTTTTAAATACCGCAAACTGCGCATGGATCTACCTGAGTTGTCCAGGTGTTCATTGCATTTTTTCACTACTGAGCTGTTTTTATTAGGTCTAAATTTGTCGTGGTGATAATTCTCAATTTTGATATGTAAATCGCAAATTCCAATAAGACGACTTCAAACCGACTAGAAAGGATTAATCCAAAGTGAAGAATGTTTACTGTGCGTGCTCACGAACGTTTGCTTACTTGATTGAACTCCGTCTAAACAACAAATTTATTCAGTAATCGGTAATGAAGTTGTCGGCCGAGTGGAAGTGATGTGGAACTTCGCTCTAACTCTTTCGCTAACTAAATTAAGTAGAGGAAAATTCGGTTTCGTAGTCTCGACTCCTGAAACCCAGGGCCGCTTTATCAGGTCTGAATGCTGATTAAATTTTCATAATTTTACTGAAGTCCGAAAATTGACTTTGTCTAATACACACCCGGCAAACACAAAGGATAACTCGGGGATAATTAACAATGTATATAGGAAAGGAGGGTTCTCTAATTATTACCAGCGGGAAATAGAATTCGTGCGTTATGTAATAAATATAGTCGAATAATATTGGAAAGATGTTAAGCTTGAAACGGAGTTTTATGATAAATCCATAAAAAGTTGCAAGGAAGCCAAAAAATTATCAGAAGGGTATTCTCCACTATTTTGATCAATATATCGATACTTGTAATTAAATCTATTTAAATGTTCTTTAATTTGACTGCAGAATTAGTTCTTTTAGTAAGAATATTGTAATTCACTAAAATGCATAAGCTACTAAAGAAATATCACCCTGTCACCAGTTTGAACTTGAACTTGGAGATTGTTATATAAACATTAAAGACAAACTATAAACAACGCGAGCAATCAACGGGAGCGACTTTCAACCTTAAGCATGCCATGATCATCACTTTTTTAATATAAATACGCTAACGAACCTTCAGTTCGGCAGACTTCAATCTTGCCTCCAGCTCCCAAGGTTAGCCATTTGACGACTGCCTTAGGGTCCGCTCTTAAAGTTAGCTATACGGCTGCTTTAGGTTCTAGTCCATTCCTTCCAAACCTGGCACCGGTTAGCCACTTGACGACTGCTAGGACCAGGGGTTTCACAACCTACATAGTAAAGTCCTGACAAGAAGTTTGTCAGAGTGTTGAGAAAGACAAGTGTCTAAATAGTCAGTTAAACAGTTTAGTGAAACCTTTTAGTGCTGTTAAATAAAACCCAACTCTTAAAGAAAACTATAAAATATAAGACAGTAAGCAAAGACCTATAAACAGTACCTCAAATCGAGAAAACATGCGCACCGTAGTTAAAGTTTTATCGTTAAGACATTGTTAGTATTATAAACTATTGCTTATTTTATCATCTCTTCTTACCCCACGTAACTCCGTCTCGATCTACCTCAGTTACCCCCCAACACGCTGAACAAGGCGTGTCCTCACGAATAGAACACATTGGTAGAGTAAAGGAAGCATTGAGACCCCGTCATTGTACTAATCGCGACGCGGCTCTTCTCTGAGAAGTTATTCTTTAAGAAACACGCTACCCCCCAAACTATTCGTGACAATATTACTGTATAACTGTCTTGATTTTAAACATAGTGTGTAGCAGGGCTGCATACATCTTTTAGAGAGGTCTGATACAGCTTTACACGGATCTGATCTGTACATGCTAGACAGGCCTGATAAGAGGTTTAAATAGGTTTGATACAGCTTTATACTGGTTTGTATACCGCTTTGGATAGGCCTTAACAAAGGTAAAACTATAGGTCTTTACTTCCCTATTAATTTTATATCATTTGCAGTTTCTATATCGATTTCCTAATGTTTTGTGAAATATTATAACGACTGCTTACTTCAGGTCGTCTAAAGATTAATTAGATCATTTCATAATGGTCTCAATAAAAATTGATTTGCAGGCACCGTTGCGGATCGAAAAAATATCAAAATGTTGTCACGAGTATGACATTTACGACACGAGCTATAATGAATGCCAGTGTCATAATAAAGTGAGTTTTATACACTATTTATTATACGATGGGTCACAATAATTACTTGGGCATTCTGCTTTTCTACCGCTGTTAAATATAAATCGATCCTTTGAGAGGTTTACCCTTGGACATAAGTCCTCGACCGATTCTTAAAATCTAATATACTATAGTAGATTTTCTCTTCTATCCAGCTTGGCAGTTAATTAAATGCGTAATACTTCTTAACCCTCTCCGCCTCTTATAAGGCTACCACGCCCGACGAGACATGGGACGGAAAGGTCGTTTATGCTTTTTCGGCGTCACCGAGATTTATCCCATTACACGGGAACCTGTCGAAACTCCATTAAAACAGTCTATTTAATTAACAATACTAGTGGATAGTTTGAAAACAATTAAATTAATCCAGTCGCATTTGAATTTTTGTGCCCACTTTACGGGGGAATGGCTGCCGCACTATTAAAAATTTAATTAAATTCAGGGAACTGAAAAGTATATTTAGAAAGAGAGTATAATTAAACTTTCTTTTAAATTACTATTTAAATATCTCAAAAATGCGCAGATTTTAATGAATTAGTGTATGTTGCATCTGCTTGACGGAATGCAATGATATTCTCAATGAATGATTTTTTTTTATCTGAACTCATTTGGTCGGAGAGGTATTCACTAATAATTAAATGAGGTAAGTATTAAGTAAGGTAAGGAATAAATCACATTGTTACATTTCTAAGTTCAAACTTAAGACAGGGTGATATTTACTTGGTAGTTTATGCATTATAGTAGTTCACACATTCCCCTTCCCACTTAACGTTGGTCCCCAACGTTTGCCAAGACTCCTGTATTTTAAAAAGAGAAGACATATCACATTTCACATCAGCTGACTATAACTGTACAATACCTAATATCATCAGTTACTTTCTGGATTCAATCTGATCCTTTGTAATTCCCTTTTCTTGCCTCCACTGCAGGGTGATATTTACTTAGTAGTAGGCGATCACCGGAAATACTTAATTTCGTAAACCATGGTGTTTTGCTTTCAAGTGAGATTTACTTCTACTCGTAACAATATCTTAAGAAAGATTTGTAACCACTCCATTGCTTATCAGTGATCGAATATGCTAAGAAAATATTTTTATGTTGCGTGTCCCTCGAGACATGATACGTTTTAATTTACTTGAAACCGAACGTTCGCTGATTGGCAGAAACCCATTCAGAAATCCAGACATATCGGCTATTTTCAGTGCAGCGATCCAGAAGAACGTTCGTCTCAACTTCGGTTTTAATTAAATTCATAAAACTTCTTAGACGTCTGGATGATATCTGAGATCGTTTTAACCCTCGCGCAATTATCGTTTGCGATCCAAGCCGAGACAATGTTATAGTTTCTTTACGGTATACCGTTGCCGTATGGTCACAAGTTAACTATGATCGAAAAGATTTTTGTTGTTTATGAGACCAAATTGTGTATATTATTTATTAGAATTGCTAACTGTGAAATAATTATTCCTTTCTTGTTGAAGATTTTTTGTTAGGATCTAATGACAGAGATGGTGTCAGGAAGAAGGGCTCAGCGTCAATGCAGACAAGTAGTACTCATTGCTCTGTTCTTTCGCCCACGCTTTAAAGTCATTCATTTATTCGCTTGCGTTGACCGCTCGCGTTGTTTATAATTAGTCTTGAAAGATGGCATACTATTTTCAAATTCAAACTTAATACAGGGTGATATTTAATTGGTAGTTTATGCATTTTAGTAGCTCACACATTCGTTCTACCACTTAATGTTGGCTCCCAACGTTTGCCAAGACCCCTATGTTTTAGAGGACCTTGTACCATAATTAATATTGGGGCGAATGACCAGATGATTGAATGTCACTTATTTATGAAGCCAAACTGTGTATATTATTTATTAGAATTGTTAACTGTGAAATAATTATTCCTTCCTTGCTGAAGATTTTTTGTTTGGATTTAATTATAGAGATGGTGTCAGGGAGAAAGGCTCAGAGTCAATCTAAACAAGACTTTGCTCTGATCTCCCTCCCGGGTTTTAAATTCATTCATTAATTCGCTTGAATGTTGGCAAAATATTTTCAAGTTCAAGTTCAAACTTAGGACAGAGTGATATTTACTTAGTAGTTTATGCATTTTCGTAGTTCAGTCATTTAACGTTGGGCCCCGACGGCGACGCTTACCAAGACGTCTATGTTTTAAAATAATTAATATTAGGGAGATTGACCAGATGATTGAATATCACTTGTTTATGAGAACAAACTGTGTATCTTATGCGGCCAGCGCAACATGTGTGCTCCGACTTGGTCGTCGGCGTGGGAGTGGGTCAATTACTTAATCTTGACCAGGGCGCCACCAGTTTGAAATATCCAAATCCGCAGACCCAAACAGGAAGATCTTCGGTCTTAAGAATCCATAAGGGCGATCCAAATCGACGATTATCCGCTGCGCAAGGGCGGCTACTAATTACACTTGTTTGGTTGAGGTAATCCAGAGCAAATAACAGACGGTCGCGTTCGTGCAGGTTTAAATTTATTGGCGTTCGTTAGGTTAGACGATAGCGTGTTGTCATATTTCTTTCAATAAACAAAATGATATAAATATATGACAAAAGGTAAAAGATCTTAATTTGAAAGCAATTAATAACCTATATGCTCATAAATATATCGACGGTAATTTGAATTAAAATTGCGTTATAATAGAAGTGAATTAGATAAAGAATGATCGAACAATTATTAGACACGCTTTAGCTATAACGGAAGTAACAATAGAACACCAAATGATTACGAAAGATCAAACCAAGTTCAATAAATTAATCAATGATCACAATATACCTAAAGCATCTATCGTCTCATCATACTAGTAGTTAAAGTTATCCGTTTAATAACTAAACTTTGTGCGCGTTTATCATGGTAGACGACTCGCAGTTGTACATAAATAAACCTTACTAATTTAGATCATTAAATACCGTTATGTAAAATTATTATAACTGAACAGTCAATAAATCAGAACGACAATGTTGATCATTTAACACAATATACTTAAATCATATTGTAAGATTAAAGAAATATAATATATAAAAAAAACTGAGCATTAATATATCTCCACACTAGTAGATTCAGCAGTTATTTATATACGCATTAGTAGGCTTTGCTTACACCTAACCAGTTCCAAAAATAATTAAATCAGTACCACGCAGAAAACTAAAACACGCGATATGATACAACGCTGGAAGAACTAAAACACGCAATCCAATATACGCTGAAAAATGTCAATAACACACTGAAACTACACGCGTGAAAATATCAGTAACACGCCACTAACATTATGCCGAAAAGATCACAAATATAACCTAAACTTATCTTTACTAGTCTTCTTCTTTACTCCGGCCTTCTGCACGCGGACTACTGCTATGCACCTTGGGACCCATAAAATTCTCAGTGGCAATTGAGGTAATGTCCATACCTCTATGGCTACAGTCGGTACCAACGAAACACCACCAACTGTATTGACTGGTAGCTACTTGGTTAACTACTCATTCTCTCTTTAAGCAAAGCTCGCTTCAAACAACAATAGCTTGCTCCATATACACAATTCAAAGCAAAAATAGTTACAGGCAAAATAATAGCTCCCATAAACTGGCTCCCAAAAAAAATGGCTCCCAGGAAAAAAAATGACCCAGAAAAAAAACCCTGTAAGGGAACAAGCGCTAAGTATGCATTCTCTCACTGTAATATCAGACAGCCTCCTCTTTCAGAACACTCTCAACTCAATGAGTTTTTAAAAAATAATAATGAGAGTATTTAAAAATAATAATGAGTCTTTAAAAATAACAATGATAGTCGTCTTGCCAAAATGCCAAGGTCACAATAAAACCAATATCATATCCACGCTACAGGTGATAGACATCAAATACTAAGAAAAACTGACTAATAATATAACAACTGGCTGCTCTTTTAAGAGTTCAGACCCCCAGGCAAGAACAAAGCTTGTCCATTTATGACATTAATATGAAATCTAAATTTACTAAGCTTATGTACGACTTTGCAAGTTCTTATAAGCAAAATTCAAAGTAGAAATGAAATTTATCAAAGATTATATACAGTTTTATACAACATTATACCCTATTATACAATACGGGTGCCCATAAGACAGAGAATCGGCTTTGAGTGCTCGACTGCAATATCATACCGAAGACGGTATCAGAAACTATCATTAAATACGCTTGAATTCCCCAGAATATTACTTCTTGTAAAAATAATGAGTATAATTAATCACACTATGCCGGTTCTAGGCCCAAATTATCTTTTGCTTGACGATATTGCATGGTATACGTGCCAGAATTAATAAATTTTCAAAAGTAGCACTCTATATAGCAGTATTGTGCAGTATTTCAATCCCCTCTGAGACCCGTTAGAAAACTATAATACAGTAACTTACACCCTGATAGAATAAATTCCCCTGTATAGAAAATAAATGAGTATGTACAAAATATAAGATATGTATATTTATTTACCTAACTACGTAGGGTTTTACGATGGTAATGACAGGCATTCCTCGAGGAAGGAAACGACGTACTTTGTTCCAGAATACACTGCACGTGGCAAGTTACAACCAAAAATCTTGACTCTAACGCAAAAATCCATCCAATCCAGTCAAGTAATTCCCTACAGCAACCTAGTAACTATGCCACTTTTTATCGCCCGAAATAAGTATAATCCCCTTCAGGGCGAATTAAAAATTCTTAAACTTTTTATCAGACATACGCACTACCTCCTAAGAAGGTTTGTCGAGGAAAGAGGACGCAATCTAGCCAAAAACGACTAACTAGATCGTGAAATTCGATGTTAAAAAGCTACAAAAACTCGAACCACAGGCCCGTTCCACACTGTCCTGTAATCCTACGCAAAATACTCCAGCAGCCGGTTGTCACCAAATTTACTAACATCTGCAATATGCAATGAAACGTACCTAAGGCTGTATGATATTATGCATTGCTGGTAGGACAAAGAAATCCAACGATAAATTTATCATTGACAATGACCAAACAACCAACAACCAAATCATTCCGATCGGCGGCCATTTAAAACTCCTGACATCAAAGCTATTCAACGCAAAAATATCAATCGAACCTAAACGTACCTTTAGCTCCAGCCGGTTTTTCTTGCTGAAACATTTGGGACCAAATTCGAGCGACGTTGCCAAGTTAGGGAATAGACGCATTTAATAACATATCCTGACTGCTTATTTTTAAAGCGAAAGCGAAAAACAGTCGTTTAATATCAAAGTAAGGGCAACATATCAATTAATTATGTATTTTCCTGCTGACTTGAATCGCAACCACGTCAAAATCACAGGGCAACCGCTTTGCCAATTAAACATCTGGCAACGTTCCAAGAATAACCCTTTTCATTAAACGTTCCAAAGTGCATTATATTACACTCGTCCGTAGGCAACCAACAATTTTTTTAAGGTATATTACCGCCGAAAAAGGAAATTATTCGCAAGGTAAATGATTTAATTGAAGTGCACTGCTATATACTTAAATGTTTTCTTGATAGCGATGTAGAATACAATACGATCTAGTGACTGAAATTACGTATATAACTAGCTTGTTTCAGTTTATTCCTCTAACAGCTCGATAAAGGCACTGGTCGTTCGACAATCATGCAAGATTAAGGGTGGCTTAACTGACTTTATTTGACTTCTATCCGTTACATGGTTCTCATGCTAAAATGGGATGTAACAGTAGTTTATGCATTTTAGTACTTCACACATTCCCTCTCTCACTTAACGTTGGCTCCCAACGCTTGCCAAGACCCCTATGTTTTAGAAAACCTTGTACGATAATAATTAATATTAGGGCGATTGGCCAGATGATTGAATATTACCTAGCAAAACATACAAATGTTAGGTTATGATTTTTTTGAAGAACACTTATCACGTGACTACTATAACTGAATTTAATTGAGCATGCAAAGCATAAAATGCATAAATATTTATCATTACGAGAATTCTTGGTGAGAATAAACATAGCGGTGTGTATGATGGACTTTAGCATGCAAGAAACTTTTTAATTAATTTTATTTAGCTTTTAATATCGGTCTGTTGAAGTTTTCACTTTAAATGTGTAATCTTAAGGAGACCATAAAAAAATTGTTTTAAAGTTTAAAATAATTCTTATTCCAGATTTTCAAGTAAAAAATTTGAATTTTCAAAAATTTCGCTTTCAAAATACGTCACAGTTGTTAGGGATGTAATCAAATAAAAAAGGCGAGAATGTGACTTAGTAAAATTTTGATTTTAAAAGCGTAATTTAGAAATTTTACCCTGGAATAAGAATTTTATTTTTTTTAACGTTTTGCACTAAAATTATAAAAAGGTAATTTTATATTATCTGTACAAAAAAAAATTTTTTTACATAGTAGATCTTATTTTCAAAGCTTGTTTACCTCCCTCCTCCTTTCCTCCAACCGTAGATATTCTGTATAACAAGAGTCTTGACGTACCAACTCAGGTTTTATTACATTGATTACGTTTCCTATTGGCTAGATAATCACGTGGGTTACAGATAGACCGTCCAGTCCGTAACATCGATGCCAAGTTTCGAGTCACAAAAGATCCTTGGTATATTTTGTGATGCATCAAGTCGGACCGTTGTGCCATCAAATATTAAAACATCCTCCGTTTGCTTTATTTCACTGGCTCCTGAAACTTCAAAAAGTAACCCAAGGTATGTCCATAATTGTTTGTTTCAATTCTTGCCTTTACAGAGTGAAAAAACACTAGGTCAACAACCTTGAACCGCCAAACCCGAGTTGAGTAATATAACTATTTAAACACCTAGGCTTTACTTGCACGCCATTTTAAAATTTTTGACATTTTATAGCCATCATGAGGGAATTTAGGTCATGGCAATCGTTGGGGTCCAACGTTAAGTGGGAGAGGGAATATGTGAACGGCTCGATAAATTTAATGTATTTGAACTTTTCATCGGTAAACACTAGTAAAATATTAGTGTGGACGACACACGTTAATGCGATCAACATCGCAATAAAATCCGACTCTTTTTCTACATAAAGCAATTAATTAATTTTTTATCCAACATAAATTCTTAAATCCCCTTCGTCAGTCATCAATAAAAATACGACGACAGTCATAAAATTATTAAAAGCTCTTAATATCCCTCAAAAGAAACACTAAATATCGTGCGATTGTCATTGGCAGTCGAAAAGAAATATCCACCAGCGAAATATGTTCCTGACCTCAATAATACGGTCGCGAGGGACTACAATGAACCGGATTTTACGACCCAATTCCTTGAAATTTCATTTTTCATTTTTACTCGGTTTGGCAGTTAATTAGTGAAAGATCCGAACCAAAACATCTATATAGACGTCGCGACAGATCCTAATTGGAGACTCTTGCAGATATATTGCGGAAAGCTTGGAATAATATTAGTCCTTAAACCTTTGTTTAGTATTTTATGTCTATATAGCTCGAATTGTGCTAGTGATAGTTGTATTAACAATCGTTATCATACTCAATAATATTTGAAGTAAGCTGAACTTCAATGAATGGAAGCCCTTCTATAATTATATTACCAAGACCAATCGAAAGCCAGCTTTAAACTATTTATGTTTCGAAAAAACATGGATAGGAGGAGAGAAAAGCCCACACTTTCTGGCCATAAAACGTAAAAGTAATGCACATTTTCGCCATTTAATTCCCCGAAAGTGACAATACAACTCGAACAATTTCTCGTCGTTTTATTTTACTATACTTCGCATATTTCCAGCAAACGACTTTAACTTGCCGATTTTATCTAAAATATAATCTTTCGACGAGACGGCTATAGAGTTTTCAACAATTTAATTAATTCGGGTTTCGTGTATACCGGTCTGTCTATTTAAAGTTTATTAAAATACATTTCGAAAGGTTTTGTATCTGATTATATCGGTTTTTTATAACAAACATTTAGAATAACATACAAGTTTTAATTCTGAGTCAACCTTCAATCAAAAATTGTTGTGTAAAAGATCCTATAAAACTCTCGTACATTACAAACCCAGTAAGAAATCTTATGAAATTAATTCAAGATGGCGGACGGTAAAGTCGATCAGGTGAGAGCTCCCGACAAAATTGCGGAAAATAGTAGTGAAACCGTTTCTGAAGTGTGTTTCCACTGTAAGAAGTTAACAAAAAACTTTATTAAGCGTGGTGGGTGCCGAAAAAACTACCATTCAGCTTGCCTTATACAAGCAGCAACTTAAAAAACGGCGAAGTGTCGTCATGTGCCTGAGTACGCAACCGATGATGCTTGGACCCATGAAAGAGACCTCTACAAGGTAATCATTAAAATCCTAGAGGAGAAAAACTCAATTTTGGAGGAGAATATCCGCCTACTAGGGGAAGAAAACAAAAACCTGCGGAAAAATCAGGAAAAACCGAGATTTGAGGTTAGAAAGCCAGAAAATCTTCCGCCAAAAGTGTCGCTGTTGACAGACATCATCAATCTGACACATGACGGAAATGTGACAGGTCAAAAAACATTGAACCCTGGAAAGGAGAAGAGAAAACGCACGAAATCGACAGATTCCGCAGTTAAACAAGCATCAACATGCCAATCCGCGGATTTCTTAATCCCGAAACAGAACTTGGCATTGGCAACATCGCAAGAAACTGTCAACGTCAACATCAATGTCACTGAAGCTGAAGAGGGAAATTAAAATGGCCGCTGTAGCCGAAATGAAAACGAGCAGCAAACAAAAAAGGGTGAAAAATCCAGAGAAATTGGCGTTAATCAGCCCAAAACTCAGCGATCAAATGAGTGGAAGGTTGTCGAAAACAAAAGGCGTTCCAAAAGACCCGACCCGCTACGAGGGATCAATGAAAATCCCACGGCTACTCTCGCTGTGGCTCAAAGGCAGTCAGCGATCTTCCTATCCGGCTTGGATCCCAAAACCGAAGCCCACGAAATACTTAATTTCCTAAAGCAGCATCAACTAGATCATGGGGTGTGTTGCGAAAAAATGAAATCCAAAAACGATAAGTACAGGAGTTCTTTCAAGCTTACACTACCTGATGTAAAGAAACCTGACTTAATGAAGGAAGAATTATGGCCAAATGGTGTTATATTTAACCATTTTCAGTATCTCCAAAGGCACTCCAGTGTCAGAAAGTTTCCAATCAAAGAAAATGGTCCATCATCCACTTAAACACGCAGTCATTACGAACGAGTATAGATGCCATTAATTCTATTCTAAATGAACATGATGATTGTCTTGCTCTTTGTATAACCGAGCACTGGAAGACACAAGAACAATTAAGAAACTACAATATCATGAATTTTAAGCTGACATCATCTTATTGTAGGGCCCCAAATGAACATGGTGGCAGTACAATATATATCAATGACAAGCACAATCCCAAGCCTAGAACTGATATCTCAAGCTTATCAGAAAAGTTCATCTTCGAATGTTCCGCTGCAGAAGTGCAAGTTGGCAGAAAGAAAATTGTAATCATGTGTATCTACCGGACTGAAAATCCACAAATTTTAATTGCTAAGTTGGATGTAATTTTAAATGATTTAGTTGATAATAAATCATTTATTTTTTTAGCTGGTGATTTCAACCTGGACATTCTGCTTGAGGGTGCGAGGTAGCCGGGTATTCTAAGGATGTTCCTAAGGTATTTCAGCATAGAACCGTCAGTTACTGAATGCACACATGTGCAAGGGGCGAGAAAATCATGTATTGATAATATCTTTACAAATGTAAATGATTTTACCTCCGCTGTATTCAATCCCAATACATCAGACCACTTGGCTCAGAAGGTAACTTTTCAATTGGACACTTTTGATAATAATACTCATAAAAAAAAGAATATTTAATGATGAAACAAAAACTTATTTAAATTCTTAATTAACCAGATCAATTGGGAGCCTCTCTTTATGATTGACTCTAGAGATGTAGGCATTCTTTATGAATATTGTTCACATACACTTTCTACATTGTTTCCCTCTAAAAGTAATTCATAATAATCAGAAAAACAAAAACAAAAACACTTTGAAACTCCTGAAATTAAAGCATGCAAATCTAGGCTCGACATCTTGCTAACCCTTTCTAGTCATAATGTTCAGTTCAAAGATGCTTACAGAGCAGAAAAACATACATACAACTCTCTTCTTTCACAGTCTCGTAAAGCTCACTATCAGGAAAGAATTGAGGCAAGTGACAGCAAGACTAAAGTATCTTGGCAAATTGTAAAAGAGATCAGGGGCGGCTCCAAAAATCAAAGCCATTGTGGCTTACAGGGTGATCCACAAAAACCTTCAAATGAAATAAATCTATACATGGCCAATGCGGCCCCAGAGGCTGTCAAGAAAATAATTTCTTTAAATAACTTTCAAATTGAAATTAAACAAAACGATCAATGTATGTTTCCGTTCTCTGTCTCAGAATATGAAACTCTTAATATCATAAGAAACTTAAAAAACAAGCATAGTTCTGGTTATGATGAAATATCAACCAACTTGATCAAATTTATCGCAATGGAGATTGCTCTCCCCCTCTCTTTCATGGTCACGAACTCATTCAAAAATGGTTGCTTTCCTCAGAGTTTAAAGCTATCTATTGTAAAGCCCCCGCTAAAAAAGGGTGACTCCTCAAAAATGGAAAATTATCGACCAATAAGTCTTCTTTCATCATTCTCCAAAGTATTTGAGAAAGCCATGTACTCCAGGCTGCAAAACTTCTTTGTGTCCAATAACATGTTTAGTGGTTCTCAGCATAGCTTTCTCTCAAGGAAGTCTGTTGAGACGGCTACTTATGATTTTGTGAGTAAAATTTTTGAAAACCTAGAAGCCAAAATGAAAACTCTAGGTGCTTTTCTTGACCTGTCTAAAGCTTTTGACAGCCTGGATCATGAGCTATTATTACAAAAGCTACAAAGGTGTGGAATACAGGACCCACCATTAAAATGGATAAAATCCTTTCTTGCAGGAAGATCACAAAAAGTGTGTCTAGAGATGGAGAGATGTAAATTTTTCTCAGACCCTATTGATGTAAGCTTGGGAATTCCCCAGGGGAGCATCTTGGGACCCTTTCTCTTCCTGGTTTACATAAATGATCTCCCAGAAAATGTAGTAACTGATCATTCAAGCATCGTAAATTTTGCAGATGATTCCAACGCACTCTTCTGGGGCACAACCTTGGACAAAAGCAGGCCAATCTCTTCAGCAGGCCGAGACATGGTTCAATGGGAACAAGCTTTTGCTCAAATCAAACTAGACAGTTTTCATATACTTTAGAACAAACCAATGTCGAGATGCATATCCAGAAAAGGTAAATCTTCTTTCGCAAGAGTTTCAACCTGCTGAGTCTGTCAAATTCCTAGGGTTGTATATCGACCAAAATCTTAGTTGGGAAGAGCAAATAAAAAATGTGACTCATAAACTAAACAGTGCATGTTTTTCTCTGAGGGTCTTAAGAGCATTGACCAAAAGGTCCTGCTACTCCATTTTGCGGTATGGAATAATATTTTGGGGGGCTGCAGAAGACAGTTCTATTGTGTTTGCAGTCCAGAAAAAAGCTATTAGGGTGATTCTGGGATTAAGGGCCAAGGAGTCTTGTCGAGGTGAATTCAACTCTTAAACCTTTTGTGCTTTTCAGGTATTTACATATTTGAATGCATTATGTTTCTCTTTAAAAACTTCAGCCTATTCTCCCATCTTTTGCCTACTCATGAATACAATACTCGGAGCACCAATTTAAATATACCATCTCATAGACTATCTTTAACCGAAAGAAGTCCCTTGTATATGTGTGTAAAATAATAAACTTCCAACATATATTCAACAAGAAGCATGCTGGAAGGCATTCAAAAGGAAACTCTTTCAATATCTTGTTAACATTGAGCCTTATTCCATATCGGAGTACCTGGCCTACTCGCCTCCTTAGGCGGTTGTGTGCAGGTTCTTTTTCACCAGCATCTTATTTTCTTTCATATGTGTAATTTTGTATGTTCTATTCCTTTAAATATTTTAATCCAATTATTTAAATTTGTCATCTTTTTATATTTATGTAGGTATTTTAATTGTGTTTGGTTTTTAGGTATATTTATTTATGTATGACATTATTTGCTCATTTACATGTAAAAGTTTATGCAAATAAAAATGTACTTTACTCTACTCTACTCTCTACTCTATGCGTTTACCACAGTTTTTCAATTTTCAAATGAGTTGGCGGGAGTTGCTGAAATTACATGCAATATGCCTTAAAATGTATTCTTAATTAATATAGCTAGGCTGTACTTGCACGCCATTTTAAAATTGTTGACATTTTATAGCCATCATGAGGGAATTCAAGTCTTGGCAATCGTTGGGAGCCAACGTTAAGTGGGAGAGGGAATGTGTGAACTACTAAAACGCATAAACTGCTAAGTAAATACTTACACCAATATCTTCTATTACGGCAAAGAAAACTAAATTCGTACAATAGCAAAGAAAATCACAAATTTTAAAGAGTTCTGCTATATTTTCACAGTTGTATACAAAACGAACAGAGCTTGTCTAAAAATATTAGTTGTCCCGCGCATATAAGCGAAAAACGCCGAAACGCCAAGGTATTTTACTCTGCAAGTCTATTGTGTCGGTTGACAGGAATTTGGGAAGGCGGGCCATTATGTTTTTGATTTGTATAGAAATATATGCTTTTGTGAAAAGTTGGTCCAGAATCGAGGTTAGTTTTAATGACAATCATCGAGGGAATGTCTCAGTGTATATACATGTCTAGACATATTATAGTTGTATAATATGTCGAACGAAAATTGAAGTACTTCTTCACAAATGAGCACGAAAAACATCAAAAATTCCATCGTCAGACATACCTATTACTTATTAACCTAGGAGAGGTAAATTCGGCAGCTCTACGAGCTAGTCTACTCTGGAAATAGCATCTTGTCGTTTGCCTCAAATATGTTTAAATTGAGCGAAATTGAAAGTGTTTTATAACAGCAGTACTAACCCAAGAAACATTATTAGTTTTATTATGGGCTGCATGAGGTTGTTGGGGTCGATATTTAAAAGTCTCTTCAAAAAAGTTGGCTATACCACGTTATTAAAACATTAAAAGCATGGTTCTTATATGAAGCATTTTTATAAAGCTATCTTAAAGCTTCAAAGCAAAATTATAGTACACATTTTAGCTTTCGTATTATGAAGTTCGTGAAATTTTATGAATAAGCTTTGTCAGTTCAGTTATGGCCCATCTTCTAGTGTATCTGGCTGTAAGTAAGCATCAATAAAACACAACACCCCTCTTTCGTTGAAGCCTCCTTAGAACTATTAAAGCTCTTGTGAAACCAAATTGCATTAGCCTAACATTTTTGGAAATCGTATTCCTAAATAAACTTTAAATAACTAAATGAAAGTTATTTATTAATTAGTTGTGTACCGGCTTCTCACGGGCTCCTGCGTAATGGTGGCCTAATAAGGAATAAATAAATAGTATGCTTTTTCTTATCGTCTTCTTGTGATTGTGTTGTAATATTTTTTTAACATGTGCTTTGTGTTTAATTCATAGTGAAATAATAACTAGATCATAATATCAAAGTGAACTACGTGAGACGCTTTATGGCATTTTGTGCCAAAATACTGGGTTTGAATATTTATTCATTTGTTTTATTAAAGTTTTAAGCACTTTTTATTACTCAAAAACTGAATAACTACCTAAATTTAGCTGCTTTTTCTGATCAGTTTTTTGATGAGGCTGTATTTTCCGATAAATTTTTCGATTCGTAATTTGATGATCACTCCTTTGATTTTAATATGCCTAGAGCGTGCTGCGTTCCTGGATTTAATCCAATTATTGCAGCACATTGAAATAAGGGTAAAGCGGACTGCTTATATTATATTTAGCATAATTAAAAAGTCAGAAGGTCTTACGAATTGTCTTTGTCAGTACAGTTTTAGTCCATTGAAGTTCTAAATCCAAATCAGAATGTCAATACATTGTGTGATGCTTAAAAAATAATCTTTCAACGAAGAAATATTATGAAAAAATCAGCCAATATTTGTAAAGATAAAAATAAACTATATTGGATGGTGGTGTGGTCTTTTGCCTACAGGCAAGCGCAAAAAATCCGAATATCACAAAATTTTATGCAGATAGACTTCGATTTAATAGAAGAATTGTGCTGTGTCAAAATGTTTTGGACATATTTCTGAGTAAGGAACATAGGAACAACAATCAAAGGTTTAATATTTAAATTTAAATTGATTTTTAATAAAATATTTTAATACTAATTTGTTTTATTTAATACAAAAAATATAAAATTTTAATTAAAATACGTTTAAGGTACAACCATTAAATTATAATACATCTCTTTAAAGAATCCACGAATTGTGTGACTTATCCTATCCAAGCCATTTGAATATTATCAAAATACAGAGATATCTGTATATGCCTTTTATTCGAAAATGTAATGTAAAATTTGCGTTCAGTCGAATATTTATAATTAGCTTCTACAACTTTAATTGAGCATCGAAACTAGCCCAATTTTAGTTTGAAGCTATGACATCTTATAAAGACGGCAGAAGCTGCTGAGGTCTGGTCCGTTCATTAATCAAACTGAATTTTGAAACATTAACGACTGAAGAGTACGATGAAAGGAGGGGTCTTTTATAATGATATATGAGCCTTTCTAGTTGTTAACACCGCGAAAGCTACTTGAAGGATATACCTTTTTGACTTTTTCCTTTATGCGCAATTTAATTTTATTGAGATTTTTGTTTAGGTTTTGTCAATACAGTTATGGCCCATGTTCTATCTGGCTGTAAGTAAGCGTCAATAAAACACCACTCTTTCGTTGAACCTCTTTGAAACTTTTTTAAAGCTCTCGTGAAGCCAAATTGCATTTGCCCAACATTTGTGCAAATCGCATTCCTAAATGAACATTTAGCAATTAAATTAAAGCGATTTATTGTTTAGTTGTTTATCGGCTTCTTACAGTCTCCTGCGTAATGGTGGCCTAATAAGAGTTAAATAAACAATATGCTTGCCATCTTGTGATTGCGCTGAAAATTATTAAATTTTTTAACATGTTGTGCTTTGGGTTTGATTAATAGTTAAATAATAACCCGGTCATAATATCTGTAAGAGGTCCGACAACAGTTCGAAGCGATGTCTGTGGTGTTTTGTGTGCCAAAAGACTGGGCAAATTTGGCTGTATTTTCGGATAAGTTTTTTGATTCGTGATCTGATGATCACTCCTTTGATTTTAATATGCTTAGACCGTGCTGTATTTCTGGATGTAAATCCAGAACAGAACATTGAAGTAACGGCAAGGCGAACAGCTTATATCGGGTTTCCTTTTTCCCAGAAATGATAATGTGAGACAGAACGATAATATATAATAAATATATGCCTAAACAATAATAATTGTCAATTTATAACTACTATATTTGAATAGGAAATTTTAATACTTATTTTTCGTGGGTTACTTTCTGCTGACTACCATGAATATTATCAAAATACAGAGATATCTGTATATGCCTTTTATTCGAAAATGTAATGTAAAAGTTACGCTCAGTCAAATATTTATAATTAGCTTCTAAAACTCTAATTGAGCATCGAAACTAGCCCAATTTTAGTTTGAAGCTATGACGTCTTATAAAGACGGCAGAAGCTGCTGAGGTCTGGTCCGTTCATTAATCAAACCGAATTTTGAAACATTAACGACTGAAGAGTACGATGAAATAGGTCTTTTATAATGATATATGAGCCTTTCTAGTTGTTAACATCGCTAAAGCTACTTGAAGGATATAACTTTTTGGCTTTTTCCTTTATGCGCAATTTAATTTTTATTGAGATTTTTGTCTTTATAATAGTCACCATGTGATTGAAAAGAAGGTGTTGTTTAGTGTTTCCTCAACGATGTGTATAACTTTAAAGGTAAATATGTTCAATATGTATCAGCATGTCATTTGATGTTAAATAAGTATCAGGAAAATTTGACGCAAACACGGAGTTTAAGATTTAATTATGTCGTCAGCTGTTAGAAACTAAATAACATACTGAAACTTTAATTATTTGAAATTGATACGGTGTCAGCTGTCTGGTTTTGGAAGAAAACGAAACCCAATATTAGGAAATTCTGTAAGAAATTACATTGACATTAATATTGTATTATCTACGCCTGTGAGTTAAGAGGCTCTTAATACACTCATTTTGCCACAATACTGACTGTACTGGATTCCGTAATTTAGACAAATACTATTGCAAAATTACCTTTATAATTCAGGGCGGCAGAATCTAGGACCACCATGAATTCGTTGGTGTTATTAATAAGCATTCATGATATTTAGATAGTAGTAATTGTTTAAAGGTTAAGTATAACATAGACAAACCCTGAAAGTGATTTTTTTTATAGATGTACATTTATGTGTGAACAGAGAACTTCTTCCCGTTAGATATCTGTGTGTATTATCAAGTATTTATGTTTTACTAATAAAACCTTAAAACTACGCGAGTTGTCACTACGCACTGTGCAGCTTTTACGCGCTTATGCTAATAATACTTTATTTCACTTGCATGTTAAATATCTATTATTATATCACTATGACAGCCGTGCAAAGGGTAGTGTTTTGATTTCTGAAAGAAGTAAAAACTTGGCCCAGTCAGTTGAGTTCATAATTTTACTTTAAAATATTCTTCCACGTCTATTCGTCACATTATTATGCTGATTCCTATGGCTTTATAATTTGTTAAACTATCATTTAAACCTCCTTTCTATCTCTCTTTAAGCCAGGTAGTTCGTTCTAAAACGCTCCTTTATTGATGAAGCTGCATTGGTCGAATATCACTAATTATTAATGAGTAACTACACTGGGAAATAAATAATTTAAGCTATAAATTAATCACAAAAGATTGCTCAAGAACCGCTTGTAAAATGCTTTCTTACACCCCTAACAACTGAAAACGATCATATATCATTATAAAAGATCCCTTCTTTTTCTTTACCCTTCACGCGTTTATGTTTTGAAATTCAGCATGATTAATGAAGTTGTCAAGAACCAGTGCATTAAATAGTCGCCCGACTGTCGTTGTTTTTAGTTTACTGAATCCTAGGGAGGCATTTTTATTGGTCGGATGCCTTTTAAAAGCATTGATTTTTAAATTTAATAGTAACTAAGACGTTTTAGGTTTGAATTCAAAGCAGATCGCAGGTACAGGAAGAAGTATAGGGATATGCTACATTTATGGTCGGTTTGGCTTTACGTAATGAAGGTAAACCTTTCCTAACGTGAACTATTTTCGTTGTTATATTATATTAATAAATCCAAAGCAAATCCTGAGGCATTCATTTCAAGTCGCGGGTGAAGAGAGAAATAGCATAAAAGTGATAAAGGCAGCTCTTCAGCTCGAAATGAATCTGCCTTTTTCGGCTATCTCGTTTCTCTTTCATCCCGATCGCATTTATAACTTATCTACGGATAATCAATTAAAGATAAAGGAGAAAACCCGCCGAATAACGGTGGGTGAATGTCCTTATGTTCTCTATTCGGCGAAAAATTAAATTCATCTGAAACTCATTGGTTTACCTTTGTAGTATAACCTACTCGGGTCGATTCAACGTAGTTGCCGGCCTCAGCCTGGAATTCACGAGAGGAAAGAGTACGGCAGAGAAACCTTCGATCTAAATTCCTAAACCGAATTATGCTGTATAACATTTATTATAATAATGTAAACTAGAAAACGTATTACCTAAAGAACACTCGGTCTAAAGTTGATACTTGACATTGAATGATAAAATATTATGAGTATTATCTAAACATGTTTTTAAAACAATCAGTAAAATCTCAACAAAGTTTAGTATAAAAGAACGTGCAAATCAACAAACGAGAACTTATCTGGTTGAGTAGTTCCCTTTTAATTAAGGCAAAACGCTTCTCTGGTAACCAATATCATAATCAAAAGTACAGTAACTTAATCAATCAATCAGTCAATCAAATTAGACACATAGTCAAACTAGTCGCCTTGTTTTTGATGGTCCTGGGTAGTCACTTTCGTTGCTCTCTTCAATAAGTACGTCTTCCACTATTGGTCGCCGTTTTCGTCCCCTATAGGTAGGTACTTCAGTATTGGTGGATCGTCAGGATTGTCTTGAGGCTCGTCATCGTCGTCCTCTTCAATGATGATAAGGACAGGATTCTGGCACCTTTCCCCAGAGCAGGTAGCTTTCAGGCAAGTGCTCTACACCCTTTCGTGCATTTGCAGGAAAGGAGTTTTAGGAGCTCTGCGGGGGCAGGAGCTTGCCGACTAGTAATGGGGATGAGTCCAGCCGAGGTCAATTCCCAACCCCAGTCGGTGGTCTCTTTCTCCACCCCCAACTACTTTTGCACCTGGTGGTATGTGCCGTAATGGTGATACGACGCAGCCTCTGTGGTTGGGGGCAAACGGGCTAGATTCGCTTTGGCGTTGGCTGCTGTCTTCATAGCAAAGTACGAAAGCGTACATCGTTGAGTGTCTTTCGTTTCGTCTCCTCCATATAGGGCAACTACACACTTGTCACCGGCTGCTGCTACTTGTTGGTATATGACATCTGTCTGAAGTAAAACTCTTGTTTGGTACACTAGGGCTTGATTTTGTCTGAAGTGGCCCCACATTTTCATCTTCCCCTGCCAGAAGAGGGCAGAGGTGGTATCGCACCCAGTAAATGCGTGGATGAAAAGTTCAAATCCAGGTGGTAGCTTCACTTCCCCCTGGTTCAATGATCTGGAGGAGAATTGGACACAGCCCGCCTCTCCTCTGCCACTATTCTGGAAGTATACGTTTGTTTTATCCACATCCTCTCCAAAGATGATGACGTGGTCACTGGAGGAACTTTTTTGCAGAGCAGTCACGACGATATCGCGGTCTGCGTCTTCTTTTGATATTTTTGTCTCAATTTCCTCGAGAGCAAAAGCGGAACAGCTGTGCCCTTACGCATTCTTTCGCATAGCGCCATTGGATATGGTGCGAGTTCGTATGCGAAGTGGGCCTTCAACTGTAGGTCTGACAGTTTCATGATACACACGCGCTGAAAGATGGTGAGTGGCTCGACATCGACTCTCTTCTTGTGACTCTTCATGGTGGCAGAGGAGAGAGGACTTTTTCTTGCCTAGAGAAACTAACATTACCAAAAGTTTTGCCAATAATTCGATTCACCCCTTTCAGTCCTTCTTCTCGGGCAGTATGTCAATTAATGTGGGGGCCACCTACAGTGCCACTGCTGATGGATACGAGTTTATCTATCGATGGGAACGGTGGATGGTTATCGAACCAGGCTTTCAGTCAGAGGTATCTTGTGCAATTTGCGTAGGTCACATATCGACATGCTGTTCACTTGTGGAGGAAATATCCCAAAACCTTTCTACCTCTTCACATATATTCAGCATATATACCATCCCGCCTGTCCAACGAGAGAGCACACTTGTAGAGATACCTCTGTCATGAGTTAGGCCACCCTGGCTCTTCATTGAACGCATCAATACCTGTTCAATTGTCAAATCAGACCACAGACCTGACCAAATTTTGTCGGATCTGCGGATGGTGAAGCATCCTTTCGTGAAGAATTGATATTCTCTTGTGTTCATCCGGTCTTGCAGGGTGCTCATATCTTGTAAATATAAACGAGCACTTTTCGCGTAGAAAAAGTGTCCAGACGAGTAAAATAATGGGAGCATTTGGTAGATTATTTGAAGATGAAGGTTCCAATCTCCAATCCTTTTGGCTTAAATGAATTGCTTCATGAGTAAGGTCATTCGATAGTAGAGTACCCGGTTTTGCGGTCGGGCCTTTCAAGTTTTTCAAGGGCACTTTTGAATTTCGTAGTTACACTTTGTACGTTTTCATTGACTTCTGCAAATAGTACGAGTGACCTTTCAGTGCCAAGCAAGAGCCTCTCTGTCTCGTAAAAGATGTTTTGCATTGGGGACCAATGCTAGTTGAAGGGGGGCATGTGTACACTAGAAAGCGTATTTACTAAAGAACACTAAGTCTAAAGTTGATACTTGACATTGAATGATAAAATATTATGAGTATTATCTAAACATATTTTTAAGACAATCAGTAAAATCTCAACAAAGTTTAGTATAAAAGAACGTGCAAATCAAACAAACGAGAACTTATCTGGTTGAGTAGTTCCCTTTTAATTAAGGCAAAACGCTTCTCTGGTAATAAGTTCAAACCCTCCGATCTTGATTATCTGGTTAAGTAGTTCCCTTTTAATTAAGACAAAAAGGCTTATCTGGTAACCAAGATGAAACCTCCCGATCTTGATCATCTGGTTATGTAGTCCCCTTTTAATTAAGGCAAAAACACTTCTCTGGGAACCAAGATCAAACCTCCCCTAAAGTTACGTCAGTGGAAAGTAAAAGTAAACCATAGATCAAAGTGAAACCTAATAGGATACCAGTATAACTTAAACGAATTAACGCTCATAACAATCTAAGCTAAAAGTAAATTCAAGGGAACCTCAAATTGTTTCAAAAGAACCAAATAGGTCGAGTCAAGTCAGTCCTCAGCGAATGGTCATGCGTTTTACGCCATTCTGGTTCTGGCTTGATATTGTTTTTATCAACTTGTCTCCTTTATCATCTCTTCTCAATCTGACGTAGTGCGATCCCAAATCTGGGCTACTCTCCTCTGTCACAGGTAAAAAATATAAATCGTGACAATACGTTTTAGGACCTCTTCGAAAAACCTCGCAAAACACGACTTCAATTTATGACTCGTTTTTCTCTTTTTCTTTCTTTCTATATATAGATATAAGATGTCTCAAAACTGAATGTATCAGGTCTAATGAAATAATATTTTAAATAGGCGGGTTACCTCACCTTGAAATAAGGTAAGCTGTTCCTGCTCATCAGATTAAGTTTAGCCCCAGCAATCTTTAAGGCATTTTATATGGATATTCTATCGTTGGATGTAGCCCATTAAACTATCTTGTCTCTTATTTCGTTCGCTTATAAGTAAATTCAGTGAATGGTAATAATGGAAAATGGTAATTTAGGTGTTAAGAGCGCAAAGTGATACTTTGTCGCTCTGAGAGAAAGGTTGGCGCGAGATGCGACGAGGAGCGGCTTAGTTTCTCGAAACCGATAGAATCACTTCGCACGCACGCGCGTTTTGTTTTTAAAAAAACTGTTTGCTAAGGGCTTTTTTTAACATATGGGTGTAAAAATTAACAAAAAAGGATTTTTTTTTTTATTAATCTCTTACACTCAAATCTTCTTAGTCGTGATTTTTTTAGCAGTTCACACATGCCCCCTCTTTGATAACGTTGGGCCCCAACGTTTACCGAGACATCTACGCTTTACTAAGAGAGAAGGATACCTTAATTTGATAAGACACATCATCAGTGGTTTTGTTACGTTATGGATCTTATCTGACCCTTTGTAACTCTCTTTTCTAGCCTCCACTGCAGTCTACGTCTTAGTATTTCTTGGCATGCCCTTAATCTGTTTGAGGGTATCGTAGGGAAGAGCCTGCTGGAGAGACTAATATGGACTGTCATTGGCGCTTGGTACATTCATGCAACAAAAAGAAACTTATCTTTACAAATCTTAATAACGTTACAACTTTATTTTTAGACTGCGAAAACCAGATCCATTTGTTGAGGTTTGACAATCATTTACAATAGTTATCTACAATATTCAAAAGAAGGCTCTCTCAGAACAATTTACGTAGTACCATTCCTATTTTATAATGTTACATTTTAATCAAATTTGACAAATTTCTTTATAAAATATTATTGCAAACCTGTCGAGAGCATTATTTTCTATTATATCTTGCCCTGAGGGACAGACAGGTGATGCCTATGTTTATAAACAATACACGCGAATTTCACAATAATGGCCACCAGAAATATATAAGGGAAGAGATATCTAATTATTCAAATATACTTACGTAAAGAGTACATATTTAACTTGCAAATCACTAAAACTTCCTTATTTATCAATTTCCTAATCTCAGTTTGAGGGA
>MU187156.1:54143-64267 GCA_016904865.1 Pissodes strobi
AAAACTTATCCGAAAATACAGCCAAATTTGCCCAGTCTTTTGGCACAGAAAACACCACAAACATCGTTTCGATCTGTTGTCGGACCTCTTACAGATATTATGACCGGGTTATTATTTAACTATTAATCAAACCACATGTTAAAAAATTATTACAACGCAATCACAAGACGACAAGTATATTATTTATTTAACCCTTATTAGGCCGCCATTACGCAGGAGACTGTAAGAAGCCGGTAAACAACTAAACAATAAATCGCTTTAATTTAATTGCTTCGGTTAGGAATGCGACTTGCACAAATGTTGGGCAACGAAAGAGTGGTGTTTTATTGACGCTTACATACAGCCAGATAGAACATGGGCCATAACTGTACTGACAAAGCCCAAACTAAAATCTCAATAAAATTAAATTGCGCATAAAGGAAAAAGTCAAAAAGTTATACCCTTCAAGTAGCTTTAGCGATGTTAACAACTAGAAAGGCTCATATATCATTATAAAAGACCCCTCCTTTCATCGTACTCTTCAGTCGTTAATGTTTCAATATTCGGTTTTATTAATGAACGGACCAGACCTCAGCAGCTTCTGCCGTCTTTATAAGACCTCATAGCTTCAAACTAAAATTGGGCTAGTTTCGATGTTGAATTAAAGTTGTAGAAGCTAATTATAAATATTCGACTGCGCGCAACTTTTACATTACATTTTCGAATAAACGGCATACACAAATTTTACATCTTGATAATATTCATGGCAATGAACAGAAAGCAAAATAATGATTATAATTTCATAGCCAAATATGGCCGTTATAAATTGACAATTATTGTTTAGGCATATTTGTTGCTGCTTGAAGCGAAAATTTCCACAGGGCTGGAGATAATTATGTCCTTATAAAATGTCACTTTTACGAAAATGTTTACTACAAACTACGACGATTTTTAAGGGGTTAATTAAAATTAGATCTATTCTGTCTGAAATTATCATCCTCGGGAAATAGGAAAACCGATATAAGCAGTTCGCTTTACCCTTATCTCAATGTGCTGTAATAATTGAATTTACATCCAGGAATACAGCACGCTCTATTAAAAATTTAACCTACAAAAGAACTAATTTTTTTTCAAGATCCAAAGGGTTATACATCAAACGATCTTGAAAATTATATGGATATTTTAAAAAGGACAAACGCTTATAGAAGAAATAACGATGCTAATGAACAGATACAGGGAACTACCGATCCGAAATATCTAACAATAATTAAACCATATTTAATTGAAAAAAAAAATAAAAAACCGAGCAAATCCACTACATCCAGCATCTCAAGCGTATCGAGTCTAAGCAGATTAAGGCCACCTCAAACACGTCAGAGAACAACAAAAACGAGATCTACAAAAGAAGGAACGTTGTTAAATTTATCAAATAAAAAAAGTTGATTTTGTCTATTATGATAATGTAAATGAACTAGTGGAAAGATTAAAATTACTAGTTTCTTCGCAAATGGCAGGTCATACGGGCCACCAAAATAATTGTATAAAAGGTAATTAATTGCAAAGAAACATATGGTAGAACTACGTGTTTTCCCATTCAAAGAGGGGTATATAGAGAAAAATTTTTATCCAAAAGAAGATGTTGCTGTTCATATAAACGGAAAAGCAATAAGATATGGAACGAAAACTAAAATTATATCAGGTGATGTAATCAGTTTTCACAACGCTAAAATATCGATGAAATAATTGCCTATGTTTTATGGAGAACTTGTAATAAAATGTCCAATTTTAATAGAACAATAAACATTCTTAACTTACAACTATGACAGATAACTGATGAACTTCATAAGCCAAGCAGAAAATATTACAAACGTGATACCTTAATGGAAATTCAATAAAAGATATCGTTACATGTTGGTAGTAATTAATGTATTCTCAAAATATGTTTGGATAGAACCAATCAAATTAAAATCAGGAAAAGAAGTTACTCAGGCTATGAGGAAAATTTTAAAGTGTTGAAAATATCCCAAAAACCTTCAAACTGATATGGGAAAAGAATTCTTCAACAAAGATTTTTAAAAGTTAATGGTTGATTTTAACATAAATCATTATCACTTATTCTAATTTAAAAACCAGTGTGGTGGAGAGTGAACAGAACTAGAAAAAATTTAATGTGGAAAAAATTTAGCTTGCGTGGAAAGTACAAATGGATTGAACTTTTAGATGAAATAGTTCAGAAATATAATAACACAAAACATACGACAATCAATAAAATACCAATTGAAGTTAACAAAAATAATGAAAAAGGCAGTTTAAGATTATCTTTTACTCGCGCAAAAACAATCGATCCAAAGGTTCCAACATTTAGTGTAGGTGATTATTAGCAGCGAGAAGCATTTTCCAAGAGTTACACACCGAATCGATCAAATGAAATATTTCGCATAAAAAGAGTTAGATACAAATCCTACAACATATTTGCTTCAAGATGAAAAAAAAACAAGAAATTGCAGGAGGGTTTTATGGAGAAGAGTTGCAGAATGTTAAACATCCAGATGTCTATTTGGTAGAAAAAGTATTAAGAAAAAATGGAAATAAAGTATATGTTAAATGGCTTGGATAGGATAAATCACACAATTCGTGGATTCTTTAAAGAGTTAAATGGTTGTACCTCAAACGTATTTTAATTAAATTTTTTTATTTTTTTTATTAAATAAGACAAATTAGGAATAAAATATTTTATTAAAAATCAATTTAAATTTAAACATTAAACCTTTGATTAAAAATCTTGTTCCTATGTTCCTTATTCAGAAATATGTCCAAAACATTTTGACACAGCACAATTCTTCTATTAAATCAAAGTCCATCTGCATAAAATTTCTGATATTCAGATTTTTGCGCTTGCCTGTAGGCAAAGGACCACAGCACCATCCAATATAGTTTATTTTTATCTTTACACATAATGACTAATTTTTTCATAATATTTCTTCGTTGAAAGATTATTTTTTAAGCATCACACATACATTTTTGCTATTGACATTCTGATTTGGGTTTAGCACTTCATGGACTATGACTGTACTGACAAAGACAATTCATAAAGCCTTTTGACTTTTTAATTATGCTATATATGATATAAGCAGTTCGCTTGACCCTTATTTCAATGTGCTGTAATAATTGGATTACATCCAGGAACATAGCACGCTCTAGGCATATTAAAATCAAAGGAGTGATCATAAAATCACGAATCAAAAAATTTTTTCCGAAAATGCAGCCTCCTTAAAAAACTTATCAGAAAAGGCAGCTAAATTTAGATAGTTATTTAGTTTTTGAGTAATAAAAAGTGCTTAAAAACTTTAATAAAATAAATAAATAAATATGCAAACCCAGTATTTTGGCACAAAATGCCATAAAGCGTCTCACATAGTTCACTTTGATATTATGATCTAGTTATTATTTCACTATGAATCAAACACAAAGCCATGTTAAAAAATTATTACAACACAATCACAAGAAGGCTATAAGAAAAAGCATACTATTTATTTATCCCTTATTAGGCCACCATTACGCAGGAGACCGTGAGAAGCCGGTAAACAACTAAACAATAAATGACTTTCATTTAGTTATTAAAGGTTTATTTAGGAATACGATTTCCAAAAATGTTAGGCTAATGCAATTTGGTTTCACAAGAGCTTTAATAGTTTTAAGGAGGCTTCAACGAAAGAGAAGTGTTTTATTGATGCTTACTTACAGCCAGATATACTAAAACAGAACTGACAAAGCTAATTCATAAAATTTCACGAACTTCATAATACGAAAGCTAAAATGTGTACTATAATTTTGCTTTGAAGCTTTAAGGTAGCTTTATAAAAAGGCTGTATATAAGAACCATGCTTTTAATGCTTTAATAACGTGATAGCCAACTTTTTTCGAGGCTTTTAAATATCGATCCCAACAACCTCATGCAGCCCATAATAAAACTAATAATGTTTTTTGGGTATGTTTACTACTGCTGTTATAAAACACTTTCAATTTCGCCCAATTTAAACATATTTGAGGCAAACGATAAGATGCTATTTCCAGAGTAGACTAACTCGCAGAGCTGCCGAATTTTACCTCTCCTAGGTTAATAAGTGATAGGTATGTCTGACGAAGGAATTCTTGATGTTTTTCGTGCTCATTTGTGTGCAAATACTTCAATTTTCGTTAGGCATATTATAAAACTATAATATTTCTAGACACGTATTTTACACTGAGACATTCCCTCAATGATTGTCATTAAAACTAACCTCGATTCTAGACCAACTTTTCACAAAAGCATATATTTCTATACAAATCAAAAACATAACGGCCCGCCTTCCCAAATTCCTGTCAACCGACACAATAGACTTGCAGAGTAAAATACCTTGGCGTTTCGGCGTTTTTCGCTTATGTGCGCCGGGACATCTAATATTTTTAGACAAGCTCTGTTCGTTTTGTATACGAATGTGAAAATATAGCAGAACTCTTTAAAATTTGTGTTTTTCTTTGCTATTGTACGAATTTAGTTTTCTTTGCCGTAATAGAAGATATTGGCGTAAGTATTTACTTAGCAGTTTATGCGGTTTAGTAGTTCACACGTTCCCCCTCCCACTTAACGTTGGCTCCCAACGATTGCCAAGACTTGAATTCCCTCATGATGGCTATAAAAGGTCAACAATTTTAAAATGGCGTGCAAGTAAAGCCTAACTATATTAATTAAGAATACATTTTAAGGCATCTGTATGTAATTTCAGCAACCCCCGCCAAGTCATTTGAAAATTGAAAAACTGTGGTAAACGCATAAGATTTCTTACTGGGTTTGTAATATACGCGAGTCTTATAGGATCTTTTACACAACAATTTTTGATTGAAGGTTGACTCAGAATTAAAACTTGTATGTTATTTTAAATGTTTGTTATAAAAAAAACCGATATAATCAGATACAAAACCTTTCGAAATGTAATGCAATAAACTTTAAATAGACAGACCGGTATACACCAAACCCGAGTTAATTAAATTGTTGAAAACTCTGTAGCCGTCTCGTCGAAAGATTATATTTTAGATAAAATCGGCAAGTTAAAGTCGTTTGCTGGAAATATGCGAAGTATAGTAAAATAAAACGACGAGAAATTGTTCGAGTTGTATTGTCACTTTCGGGGAATTGAATGGCGAAAATGAGCATTACTTTTACGTTTTACGGCCGGAAAATGTGGGCTTTTCTCTCCTCCTATCGCTGTTTTTTCGAAACATAAATAGTTTAAAGCCGGCTTTAGATTGGTCTTGGTAATATAATTATAGAAGGGCTTCAATTGATTGAAAATCAGCTTACTTCAAATATTATTGAGTATGATAACGATTGTTAATACAACTATCACTAGAACAATTCGAGCTATATAGACATAAAATACTAAGGACTAATATTATTACAAGCTTTCCGCAATATATCTGCAAGAGTCTCCAATTAGGATCTGTCGCGACGTCTATATAGATGTTTTGGTTCGGATCTTTCACTAATTAACTGCCAAACCGAGTAAAAATGAAAAATGAAATTTCAAGGAATTGGGTCGTAAAATCCGGTTCATTGTAGTCCCTCGCGACCGTATTATTGAGGTCAGGAACATATTTCGCTGGTGGATATTTCTTTTCGACTGCCAATGACAATCGCACGATATTTAGTGTTTCTTTTGAGGGATATTAAGAGCTTTTCATAATTTTATGACTGTCGTCGTATTTTTATTGATGACTGACGAAGGGGGATTAAGAATTTATGTTGGATAAAAAATTAATTAATTGCTTTATGTAGAAAAGAGTCGGATTTTATTGCGAAGTTGATCGCATTAACGTGTGCCGTCCACGCTAATATTTTACTAGTGTTTACCGATGAAAAGTTCAAATACAATCGAGTCGTTCACACATTCTCTCTCCCACTTAACGTTGAACCCCAACGATTGCCAAGACTTGAATTCCCTCATGATGGCTAATGATGATAATGTTTTGGTGATCAGTGGTGAAATAAACACTGTTTTCTGTGCTATTTGCGAAAAAAAAAAACAAAGTGTCTGTTAAGTGTGTTAAGTGCAGCAAGTATTTTCACAGCAAATGTATAGTAAAAGTGCCCGGATCTATGGTTCAGGAAATAAATGAGATTGTTTGCCCGGACTGCAATGATAACGCGGGACTTTCTATCTCCGACAAGTTGCGGCTCTACGTACAAAACAACGGTCTCCTGAGTTCCCTAGTGAGGAGCCTTACGGAAATCAATGATCTGCTTCGGAAAAGAGTTGAAACCCTGGAGGATAAGACAGAAAAACCATTAAAAAGGAAAACCAATGAAAGTGAGGTTGGAAACGTAAATCTTCCGGAATCCCCCCCCCCCCTCTGCCTCACAAGCAAACGTCAACAAACCAGCAAATGACAGTGGTGTGAAGTTAGCTCCGGCAAACCTGGCCTCTGCAACAGCTAAAGGTCCGTTTACACCGACGTCGACTAAGCCTCTAAAGAAATCCGCGCAAAATAAGTCCAATAAGGCAGAGGCTGCGGGACAAAAAATAACAATGTCCCAAGTATCCTCAGCAGTTGATTTGGCCTTAAATACCGGAAGTCAGCATAAGTGCAGAGGCAGAGGTTCCTCAACAAATGGTGGGCGCTTATGCATCTGTGCTTCAAATGTCAATGTCACGCGATCTGACGGATGACGGCCATGATTTGGAACAAAACAATGACAATCCTGGCCCAGACTAAAAAAATAAAAAATCTCGAGAAAATGCGTCTCAAAATGCAGACGACGATTCTGGATGGCAAATATTCCATGCTAGAAGAAATAAGCAAAATCGTAAGGGAGGTAGGCCGACGCCCAGGCATGGCACAAAAGCAGCTCCGAGTTTTTCCAAGGAATGGGTCTTTATATCTGGGTTAGACCCAAATACGAAAACCAAGGATGTTAGGGAGTATCTGGAGCAGCTTGACCTGGTGAAGGATTTTCATTTAAGGTTGGAGTATCTGGTAAATTCAAGGACCAGATAATGGATCCCGCACTTTGGCGCAACGGGGCCGTGATCAACCATTTTATGAACCTTCAGCGCCCAATTCCCTCAAATTCTTCCCGCTGAGGCAGGTGGATGCGGGCATAGTTCCTGACCAAGGTATCAATGATAGTATTAACGATAGTTTTATAAACCTAAATATTCTTAATACCAATAATAATAGAAATAGGGTAAACAATAGGAATAAAACAAAAACTTCTCAAGATATATCTAATAATAGTCTAATAATCTTTCATGCTAATGTTCAATGTATAAGAAATAAAACTACAGAGTTTGAATTACTACTTAAGGAGAAATTTGTTGATGTTTTTTGAATAAATGAGCATTGGCTCACATCTGATGAGCTTGTGTGCATTTTAATCAATATCTAAATAATGTTCCACAAACTCCTCCCTTCAAATTTCGTCCTGTAACCAACAATGAAATTAGAACAATATTTTCAGAAATTAACAATAGTAATTCAAGAGACTCTTTTGGCATAAATACCAAAATTATCAAAACGCTTAAAAACTTGATCCTGTGCCCTCTGACCAATGAAGAACAAAAAACCAAAAAGACATATTGGTGGGACAAAGAGATCGAAGACAAAATCAAACGGAAAAAAGAAATATATCAGAAACCACTGCAAAACCAAGACGACGAAACTAGAACAGAGTATAAAATAATAAATAGGGAAGTGAAACAGGAGGTTATGAAAAAGAAAAATAAAGTATGGGAAAACAAATGTGAATATATCGAACACATAGGAGGCAGAAGAAGCTCCGAGGCCTGGAAGACGATAAAATCAATCAGAACAGCAAATAAGACAAACACAATGCTAAATAATATATCAGACGAACAATGGCTACAACATTTCCGAAAACTGCTAACCGAAACAAAAACAAATTTCATGGAAGAGGAAGAAGAAGAACCCACTATTCTAGAAGGAACCATCCAGCTCACTATCGACCAAGTAAGAGAAGCAGTAAAAGGAACAAAATTGAAGAAATCTCCTGGTCCAGGAGGAATAAATGCAGAGCTGATCAAATACGGCCCACCAAAACTATTAGAAATGATTAGAAACTTCTTTGAAAGATGCTTAAATGGAGAAACCATACCCGAAGAATGGAGACAATCCTATATATCCTCTATCCACAAAAAAGGTCCAAAAAACGAACCGAAAAATTACAGAGGGATCGCTGTAATACCAACCATAGGCAGAGTACTGAGAAACCAAATCGAAGAGGAGATTAAAGAGAGAAAGCCAGAAGAATAGGCGGGTTTTCGAGCTGGACGATCGACTGTGGATAATGCTTTTACCCTCAAAATAACCCTGGAAAAGAGAGTACAACGGAACAAAGAGACCCACGTAGCCTTGATAGATCTGGAAAAGGCATACGACAGCATACCTGTCTCAAGACTATGGAAGGGGATGGAAAACTTGGAGATCAATCCAATTCTGATTCGAGCTACACAGAACTACTATAAGAATAACTCTGCAAGCATTATGATAGGAAAGGAGGTTACCACCTCTTTTAATAGCACAAAGGAATTGAGACAGGGGTGCTGCTTATTTCCTACACTTCTCAAAATCTATTTAGACAGAGCCCTTGCAAAATGGGTACGAAAATGCAGAAATATGGGGCTAAGAATAGGAGATGACATTCTATGTACATTGTTCTTCGCAAACGACTAAATAGTTATCGCTGAAGACGAAGAAGATCTTAATTACATGATCAGAAAGCTCAAAGAAGAATACGAGGCGGCAGGTCTTCAGATGAATATTTCCAAATGCGAACACCTCATAGTAGGCAATGATGAGATAAGTGATCTAGTCCTAGACACTGGCACGATAAAAGGAGTAAGATGTAGTAAATATCTTGGAATCATATTTAATAAGAAGGGCAACAAAGGGCCACAAAGAAGCGCATTTATAGCAGCTTAGTCCAAAGTGTAACCCTCTATGGTTCGGAACTGTGGGATGTTACAAAAGCCAATAAAAATAAACTTATGGCAACTGAAATGGATTTCCTAAGAAGAAGTTGCGGACGATCGAAACTCGAAAGAGTCAGGAACGACGACATACAAATGCAGATGCAAATGGACAGACATATACACGAAGACATAGAAAAGAGACAGCTAACTTGGTTTGGGCATGTAAAGCGAATGAACGCTGACAGGTGGCCCAGAAAGGTACTAGAATGGACGCCACCGGAAAGGAGAAAGAGGGGACGGCCAAGAAGGAGCTGGCGGGATGACATAAATCAAGCTATGACCACAAGAAACTTAGATGAACACGAGGTTTTTGACAGAAAAGGATGGAAATTGGGGACGGAGAAGCGGCAACAGCTGTAAAAATCCGTTTATATAAAAATATTATTGTGATGGTTCAAGGTTGTTGACCTAGTGTTTTCACTCCGTAAAGGCAAGAATTGAAACAAACAATTATGGACATACCTTGGGTTAGTTTTTGATGGTTCAAGAGCCAGTGATGCAAAACAAGCGGAGATTTTGATATTTTATGGCACAACGGTCAGACTTGATGCATCACAAAATATACCAAAGATTTTTTGTGACTCGAAACTTGGCAATGATGTTACGGACTGGTCGGTCGATCTGTAACCCACGTGAGTATCTAACCAATAGGAAACGTGATCAATGTCGTAATAAAACCTGAGTTGGTAGATCAAGACTCCTGTTATGCAGAATGTCTACGGTTGGAGGAAAGAAGAGAGGAAAACAAGCTTTGAAAATAATCCACTATGTAAAGAATTTGTTTTTTGTACAGACAATATAATATGCCTTTATATAATTTCCAAGGTAAAATTACTAAATTAGGCTTTTAAAATCAAAATTTTACTAAGTCACATTGCCTTGTTTTTGTACAGCCTTAGCTACGTTTCATTGCATATTGCAGATGTTAGTAAATTTGGTGATAACCGGCAGGAGTATTTTGCGTAGGATTACAGGACAGTGTGAAACGGGCTCGTGGTTCGAGTTTTTTGTAGCTTTTTAACATCGAATCTAGTTAGTCGTTTTTGGCTAGATTTCGTCCTCTATCTTAGGCAAACCTTCGTAGGAGGTAGTGCGTATGTCTGATAAAAAGTTTAA
>MU187156.1:64277-78781 GCA_016904865.1 Pissodes strobi
TCCTCGAGGAATGCCTGTAGAATAGAGCGTTGTTGCTCCCAATTCGTCATTACCATCGTAAAACCCTACGTAGTTAGGTAAATAAATATACATCTTATATTTTGTACATACTCATTTATTTTCTGTACTGGGGAATTTATTCTATCAGGATGTAAGTTACTGTAGTATAGTTTTCTAACGGGTCTCAGAGGGGATTGAAATACTGCACAATATTACTATATAGAGAGTGTTACTTTTGAAAATTTATTAATTCTGGCACGTATATCATGCAATATCGTTAAACAAAAGATAATTTGGGCCTAGAACCGGCATAGTGTGATTAATTATACTCATTATTTTTACAAGAAGTAATATTCTGGGGAATTCAAGCGTATTTAATGATAGTTTCTGATACCGTCTTCGGTATGATATTGCAGTCGAGCCTGTCGAGCACTCATAGCAGATTCTTTGTCTTATGGGCACCCGTATTGTATAATACGGCATAATGTTGTATAAAACTGTATATAATCGTTGATAAATTTCATTTCTACTTTGAATTTTGCTTATAAGAACTTGCAAAGTCGTACATAAACTTAGTAAATTAAGATTTCATATTAATGTCATAAATGGACAAACTTTGTTCTTGCCTGGGGGTCTGAACTGTTAAAAGAGCAGCCAGTGGTTATATTATTAGTCAGATTTTCTTAGTATTTAATGTCTATCACCTGTAGGGTGGATATGATATTGGTTTTATTGTGACCTTGGCATTTTGACAAGACGACTATCATTGTTTTTTTTAAAGACTCTCATTTTTATTTTTAAATACTCTCATTATTATTTTTAAAAAACTCATTGAGTTGAGAGTGTTCTGAAAGAGGACGCTGTCTGATATTACAGTGAGAAAATGCATACTTAGCGCTTGTTCTCTTTCAGGATCTCAAATGATAATTGCCCGAGGGTTAAAAAGATCTCCGATATCATCCAGACGTCTAAGAACTTTTATGAATTTAATTAAAACCGAAGTTGAGACGAAAGTTGGTCTGGATCGCTGCACTGGAAATAGCCGATATGTCTGGATTTCTGAATGGGTGTCCGCCAATCAGCGAACGTCCGGTTTCAAGTAAATTAAAACGTATCATGTCTCGAGGAACACGCAACAGAAAAATGATTTCTTAGCATATTTGATCACTGATATCGGATGGAGTGGTTGGAAATATTTCCTAAGATATTGTCACGTATAGAAATAAATCTCACTTGAAAGCAAAATACCGCGGTTTACGAAATTAAATATTTCCGGTGACGGGCAGATGGCCCACTTCATATTATGAACTACTAAAATATATATAAAAAATAACACTGATATTATATATTGTACAGTTATAATAAGATGATGTGAAATGTGATATATCTTCTCGAATTGAGGTATTTCTTTTTAAAACATAGGGGTCATGGCAAACGTTGGGAGCCAACGTTAAGTAGGAGGGAGAATGTGTGAGCTACTAAAATGCATAAACTTCTAAGTAAATATAACCTTGTCCTAAGTTTGAACTTAGAAATGTGACGAATGTGATTTATTCCTTACCTGTCTCATTTAATTATTAGGGATTACCATCTCGCCCTAATCAGTTCAGATAAAAAAAAATCATTCATTGAGAATATCATTGCATTCCATCAAGCATCTGCAACATACACTAATTCATTAAAATCTGCGCATTTTTGAGATATTTAAATAGCGATTTAAAAGAAAGTTTAATTATACTCTCTTTCTAAATATACTTTTCAGTTCCCTGACTTTAATTAAATTTTTAATAGTGCGGCAGCCATTCCCCCGTAAAGTGCGCACAAAAATTCAAATGCGAGTGGATTAATTTAATTGTTTTCAAACTATCCACTAGTATTGTTAATTAAATAGACTGTTTTAATGGAGTTTCGATAGGTTCCCGTGTAATGGGATAAATCTCGGTGACGCGGAAAAAGCATAAACGACCTTTCCGTCCCATGTCTCGTCGGGCGCGGTAGCCTTATAAGAGGCGGAGAGGGTTAAGAAGTATTACGCATTTAATTAACTGCCAAGCTGGATAGAAGAGAAAATCTACTATAGTATATTAGATTTTAAGAATAGGTCTAGGACTTATGTCCAAGGGTAAACCTCTCCAACAGATCGATTTATATTTAACAGCGATAAGCAATTTTTATTGAGACTGATATCAAATGGTCCAATTAAACTTTAGACGAGTTGAAGTAAGTACCGTTATAATATTTCACAAAACAGTCGATATTGAAACTACAACTGATATAAAATCAATAGAAGAAGTGTAAATCTATAGTTAGAACACTTACTTTCGTTAAGACCAGTCCAGAACTGTATATAAACCTGTATAAAACTGTAGACAGACCTGTGTAAATCAAAACCATACCAGACCTGTGTAAAGCTGTATCAAACCTGTCTAAAGCCGTCATCAGGCCTGTCTGTCATATACAGATCTGATCTGTCTAAAGCTGTATCAGACCTGTCTAAAAGCTGTATGCAGCTCCGTTTCATACTATGTTTGAAATCAAGACAGCTCTAATTAGGAAATTTGGTCCACTATGTTGAAACATATGAAACAGTCAAGGCCGAAGCGACAGCAATAAATACAGAGCGGGAGAGAGATTTATATTGATCAAAATAGCGTAGAATACTTTTCTGATGATTTTTTGGCTTTTTTTATTGATTTATCACAAAATTCAGTTACAGACTTAACATCTTTCCAATATTATTCGACTATATTTATTACATAACGCACGAATTCTATTTCCGGCTGGTAATAATTAGAGAACCCTCCTTTCCTATATACATTGTTAATTATCCCCCGAGTTATCCTTTGTGTTTGCCGGGTGTGTATTAGACAAAGTCAATTTTCGGACTTCGGAGTAAAATTATGAAAATTTAATCAGCATTCGGACCTGATAAAGCGGCCCTGGGTTTCAGGAGTCGAGACTACGAAACCGAATTTTCCTCTACTTAATTTAGTTAGCGAAAGAGTTAGAGCGAAGTTCCACATCACTTCCACTCGGCCGACAACTTCATTACCGATTACTGAATAAATTTGTTGTTTAGACGGAGTTCAATCAATTAAGCAAACGTTCGTGAGCACGCACTGTAAACATTCTTCACTTTAGATTAATCCTTTCTAGGCGGTTTGAAGTCGTCTTATTGGAATTTGCGGTTTACGTATCAAAATTGAGATTTATCACCACGACAAATTTAGACCTAATAAAAACCGCTCACAGTGAACACCTGGACAACTCAAGTAGATCAAGAAAATTTTTAGGTTATCGATGCGCAGTTTGCGGAAATTAAGAGAACTTAATTCTGACCATGTTCGTTTAGTTGAATGTTTCTTAACGTCAATAATAGGTAAAATAGTAAATAAAGAATATGCAATAAGAAATAAAGTAGAAAAAATGAGGATCAAAATCATAAAATTCGAATACCCATCTAATCTAGATCGTCTAAATAAAACGCAATCTTAAGCGAAAGGACTGACTTTTGAGACTGCGAGCATATGAAATGCAACGTATTAAATAAAACATAAAAAGGAATATGCAACAAGAAACAAAGTAAAATAAAATAATCAAAATTATAAAACTCTTATTCCTCATCAAGTCGAGAAAGTCTAAATAAAATGCAAACTGTTATGCGAAAGGACTGACACTTTTGAGATTTCGAACATAAAAGGATCAATAATATGTAACATAACAAAAACAACAGGGAATATGTAAGATAAACAGAGTAGAATAAAATTAGAATAAAATTCTAAAACCTGTTCATTATCTGGTTTAGATAGTCTAAATAAAACGCAAATTGTTAAGCGAAAGGACTGAGACTTTTGAGATCTCGAGCATAAATGTATCAATAGTATGTAATAAATTAAACAAAATAAAAAAAAACGGGTAATATGCAATAAGAAACGAAATGAAACAAAATACGAATCAAAATTCTCCTCATCTTTTCGAAAGTCTAAATAAAGTGCAAACTTAAAGGAAAGGACCGAAATTTTCGAGATGCTAAAAGCATCAATAAAATACAAAATATTAACTAAAACAAAAACAACAAGGAATATGCGACAAGAAACAAAGTAAAATAATTTAAGGACCAAAATTACAAAACTCTTATCCCTCATCTAGTCGAGATAGGTTAAATAAAATTGCAAATTTAAGCAAAAGAGACTTTCAAAATCTTTAAAATAAAAGCATCTATAATATGCAGTATGTTAAATACAAGAAAAACAGGTTATACGCAATCAAAAACATAAAAAAATAGAATAAGAATCAAAATTATTAAACTCTTATTCCTCATCTAATGGATGGTCTAAATAAAATGCAAATTGTTAAGCAAAATGACTGACCCTTATGAGATACTGAGCATAAAACCATAAATTATATGCAACATATTAAAAACAACAGGGAATAAACAACAGAAAACAAATTAGAATAAAATAAGGATTAAAATTATAAAACTCTTATTCCTCATTTAATCAAGATAGTCTATATGAAATGCAAACTGTTAAGCCAAGGGACTGAGACTTTCGAGATCTCAAGAATAAAAGCATCAAGCATCAATAATATGAAATATATTAAATAAAACAAAAACAACAAAGAATATGCAACAAAAGTAAAGTAAAATAAAATAAAGAACAAAATGAAAAAACTCTTATTCCTCATCTAGTCGAGCCTGTCAAAATAAAATGCAAATTGTTAAGCAAAAGGACTGACCTAATGAGATATCGAGCATAAAACCATCAATTATATGCAACATATTAAAAACATTAGGGAATAAGCAACAGAAAACAAAATAAAATAAAATAAAATAAGGATTAAAATTATAAAACTCTTATTCCTCATCTAATCGAGAGAGTCTATATGAAATGCAAACTGTTAAGCGAAAGGTCTGAGACTTTCGAGATCTTAAGAATAAAAGCATCAATAATATGATATATATTAAATAAAACAAAAACAACAAAGAATATGCAACAAGAAGTAAAGTAAAATAAAATAAGGATCAAAATTATAAAACTCTTATTCCTTATCTAGTCGAAACAGTCTCAATAAAATGCAAACTGTTAAGCGATAGGACTGAGACTTTCGAGATCTCGATAATAAAAGCATCAAGCATCAATAATATGAAATATATTAAATAAAACAAAAACAACAAAGAATATGCAACAAGAAGTAAAGTAAAATAAAAAAAGGATCAAAATTATAAAACTCTTATTCTTCATCTAGTCGAGATAGTCTGCGAGCGTATGCAGGTGGCGTGTCGGATAGTTCAAGGTTGGTGTGAGGAGAATGGTCTCTCAGTAAACCCCGGGAAGACCGAACTCATTTTCTTCACAAGGAAACGAAATCTAACAGGTTTTATACATCTCATACTCTACCATACGAGACTGAGCCTAAGTCAACAAGTCAAATATTTGGGAGTTATTTTAGACAGTAAATTGACGTGGACGGCACACGTTGAACAGGTGGTGAATAAGACAACCGCGATTATGTGGCAACTAAGGAGAACGGTAGGTAGGAAGTAGGGTTTAAAACCTTACATCCTCCAGTGGCTGTACACTGCTGTGATAAGACCGATGATTTCCTACAGATCCGTGGTCTGGTGGCCAGCGGTGGCCAGAGCCACTAATGCCCAGAAACTGGCCAGACTGCAACGGCTGGCTTGTTTGGGTATTACCGGAGCATTGAGAACAACTCCCGGAGCAGCACTGAACATCCTCCTGGGGCTGCCGGACCTCCCGATCTGGATTGAGAGAGAGGCAATGGCGGCTCACCAAAGGATGATCGACAGTGGCCTATGGCGAACGGACTACACAGGGAAAGGCCATACGACTATTGCCGCCAAAATGAGTAGGGATCTACCCATCATTGCGACCAAAGGCAATATTCCAGATGGCAGATTAAGACTGCAAAGGAATTTCCATCAAGGGATTAGTGGCTGTCAGGCCAGGTACGTACACCGAGCGGCGTACACGCATGGTACACTGACGGCTCATGGATGGCTAATACACAGTCATCCGGAGCCGATGTATACCTAGACAACACTAAATCAGGAGAAAGCACTTCGCTGGGGAGATATGCCACTGTTTTCCAGGCGGAGGTGTTTGCTATTTTGGAAGTAGCAACCAAGGCGGAAGTAACAGAAGGTGTAGAGAGTATATATATTTACTCGGACAGTCAAGCCGCTCTCAGGGCGATCCAAAGACCCAGGGCAAGCTGTAAGCTAGTTCAGGAATGTAGAGACGCCCTAGACAGATTGGCTGTGCGCAAGGAAGTAAGACTCAGATGGGTTCCAGGGCACAGTGGCATCGAGGGCAACGAACGGGCCGATGAATTGGCAAGACAAGGCTCAATGAGCCACCTCGTCGGTCCAGAAACTGGTCTGGGCTTAAGTAAAAGGCAAATCTCTCAGGAACTAAATAACTGGGCCTGGAACAAGACAAAGCACAATTGGAGAGGAAAAGAAGGATGCAGACAAGCCAAGGAAATGATTCTAAATCCTGACGGATCCAGAGCGAGGCGACTGCTAAAAAAGAGCCGAGAGGACATCAGGAACTTGGTAGGTATTCTGAATGGGCATGGAAGCCTAAACAGACATCTGCACCTTATCGGCGTGAGCTGCCTGAACTGCGGGACAGGGGAGGAGTCCTCATACCACTATATAGGAATTTGTGATAGGTGGAGTCGCCTAAGGAGGAAGATACTGGGAGCACCAACACTTGCTCGGGAAGATCTAAAGGATCTGGACTGGGAGGACGTCCTCACCTTTATCAAGGTGACGGGCCGTTTCAGTGAGAGCCGGGTGTTGGAAGTAGCCAGGTAGGGGAGGGCAGATCGGGGATAGTGAAAAGGGACTTATAGGCCTACTTACCGGGCTTCGGCCCCCCACCCTTACTACTACTACTACTAGTCGAGATAGTTTAAGTAAAATGCAAACTGTTAAGCGAAAGGACTGAGACTTTTGAGATCTCGAGAATAAAAGCATCAATAATACGAAACATAACACAAAACAAAAACAACAAAGAATATGCAACAAGAAGTAAAGTAAAATAAAATAAAGATCAAAATTATAAAACTCTTATTCCTCATCTAGTCGAGACTGTCAAAATAAAATGCAAATTGTTAAGCAAAAGGACTGACCTAATGAGATATCGAGCATAAAGCAATGAATTATATGCAACATATTAAAAACATTAAGGAATAAGCAACAGAAAACAAAATAGAATAAAATAAGTATTAAAATTATAAAACTCTTATCGAGAGAGTCTATATGAAATGCAAACTGTTAAGCGAAAGGACTGAGACTTTCGAGATCTCAAGAATAAAAGCATCAATAATATGAAATATATTAAGTAAAACAAAAACAACAAAGAATATGTAACAAGAAGCAAAGTAAAATAAAATAAAGATCAAAATTATAAAACTCTTATTCCTTATCTAGGACAGTCTAATTAAAATACAAACTGTTAAGAGATATGACTGAGGCTTTCGAGATCTCGATAATAAAAGCATCAATATGAAACATTAAACAAAGCAAAAAAACAGGGAATATGCAACAATAAAAAAGTAATATAAAGTAAGGAACAAAATTATAAAGCCTTTATTCCTCATCTAGTCGAGATAGTCTAAAAATGCAAACTGTTAAGCCCGAGACTTTTGAGAACCAGAACATAAAAGCGTCAATAATATGAATTATATAAAATGCCAACTGTTAATTTATTTATTTATTAAACAATCATGCACTCAAATTTACAAGTTTTTACAATCGTCACAATAATTATGATGGATAATATCCAGAAACAATTCAAAAGTCGGCTTAAACTAGGTTAAATAGGTTACATTTTCAATTTTTCAGCAGTTAAACATAGTGTTGCACCTCCAAATCAAAGTCACTCCCAACATCCCTAACCAAAAACTCCCTATAATGATAAAATACCTGGCCCAACAGATACTTCTTAACTACAGACTTAAATTTGTGGGTTGTTAATTCCCTTACAGACAGGCAGCTTATTATAAAAGACAAGAGCAAAATACAGTGTTGCATTCCTTGGTGTTGTTAGTATAAGAAAATCAATCCTGACAATGTTGCGGTGCCTAGTATCATGTTGGTGTGTATCACCTAGAGCCCCAAAGTTATGCAGATTATGTATTGTCATGGGATGGTCAAAATTCGGAAATCACGATAAAACTGCCTAGGATCCTCGCGGGATCCGACATGAGCCAGAATTCTCACTGCCCTCCGCTGTAGGCCAAAAACTCTTAAGCCATGAGCCGAATGTCCCCACGCCAACATAGCATAGCAAATAACAGAATGGACCAGAGCGGGGTACGCCATTAGGGTGACCTCAGGTTGGCAGTTCTACACAGATTTCTAAGTACGTATATTCCAGCCGTAATTTTCTTGGAGATATGATTTACGTGGCACTCGGAAGTAAGTTTGGGGTCAAGCATGACTCCGAGAAACTTTATCTGAGTAGGATTATTGATTCCCTCATCTCGCTTTAAGGTAAAAGTTATATTTTCGGTTTTGGATTGATTGAGAGAAACCCTGTTGGCAAGAAACCAGTCACCTACACTCTCAGCACAGTCACTAACCTCCTCACATAAAGCGCTGTTATGATCCACAGTACTAGCATTATTTAGGTAAGTATCAAACGCAACACCTGGCCGCGCCAGAGAAGCAACCAACTTGTCAGCAATGTCAGCAAAGAAGTCATTAAGCTCATTTGCTTCAATATCTGGGACAACTGATTCAGTTCTATTTCTGCTAGCATTGATAACATCCCAAGATGCTTTAGCAATGTTATCTGCATTTATAATGTAATTTGATGTTGCGGACTTCTTTGCCTCCGCAATTGCCTTCTTATAGACAACCCTCGATGCCCTCAGTTCACTACGCAGTAGCGCACAGCGAGTCTCCCAGCACATATCATTGAGCATCGTAATCTCCTCCCTCATCACCCCAAGTTGTGGGGTAAATCACTGTACTCCCCAAGCGCCGCTGTACCTCAGGGAATGTAACACCCCTCAAAGCTAAAAACTTATCGAGAAACTGATTACACTTATCATCTACAGAAATATCACAGTTTAAGATCATCCAACATTAATTTTCAAGCATATTGTAAAAGAGTAATTTGTCTCTATCGGTTATGGGACGGCACATAGTGAAGCGAGAGGACTCAGACTTTCAAGATCTCGAGAATAAAAGCCACAATAATATGAAACATATTAAATAAAACAAAAACAACAGGGAATATGCAACAACAAACACAGTAAACAAATAAAATAAGGAACAAAATTATAAAACTCTTATTCCTCATCGGGTCGAGATAAGCTAAATAAAATTAAAACTGTTAAGCGAAATTAGCGAGACTTTTGAGATCTCAAACATAAAAGCATCAAAAATATAAAAACATTAAATAAAACAAAAACGACAGGGAACATGCAATAAGAAACAAAGTCAGATAAAAATAAGGATCAAAAGTTTGACTCTTATCCTTTATCTAGTCAAAGTTTAAATAAAGCGCAAGTAATTGAATATAAGCAAGTGAATTTTTCGCAGAACTGAAATATTTTATTTAAAATGAGCCACCTCTATTATATTGAGCCACCTCATATATATAATTTCTTCCTATCTAAGAAGGATGTTTGTATTTTACTGTGGTAGAAAATTATTTAATTTTTATATGTAGTGAGCTCTGTATCATTTTAATTTAATAAATTTTCTGTTTTTGGTGATCTAAACTGTTGCATACTCAACAATACACCAGCATTTATTTTTCTGAAAAAAATTTTTTAGAATACTTATGCATAAGTAAGTAATACTTTAAGCTTGGGTTTCATAAACTTTGGTGACCGAGGAATCTTGGTTAGTGGTTTAGTATGATTACCATGACAATCTTACTGGCTCTTTCCTATTGATCAGAGGTTAGCACACAATATGAAACAGGACTTAAATACGTTTCATATAATTATTTCGGTAATCTAAACATTCATCAGACTTTGTAAATACACAATTAACCTCACAAAGCAGCAAGTACTATATATCTATTTATTCGTCACTAACACCCAAGATATTTACGATTCATGAAATCATGTTCTGGAAAGAGCCAGTTTATTGAAAAAATCAGTCAATCGTCGTTTCATTTCATCTATATTTAAGGAATCGATTTTTATTTAAGCAATGTTACAAATCCGTAATATTATCGCGAATCTTTGGAGCTCGCCTTCTCATTGAATCTTATTACGTCCCGTGTTACGAAGGTGAGAATCCTTTGAAAAAGAAAATTGCGGCTATTAGTTTAAAGTACCGAAAGGACTGTTTTGCTCTGACCTTATTTCCGTTCTTTTTTTCTCAGCTCGTTTTATGTAATAAAAGACGTTAGAATCTGTCGGGAATTTTTACGTAATTTAAGTTAATGTAATTACCATGCAATTTTATTCGATATTTCTTTTTTAATTTGCTTTTGCAATGGTATGAAAATATTTTTAATTGTCGCGTTCGCATCAATACAATATGAAAACTTTGCATACTAGAAAATTCCACCGGTCTCCTCAGGCAGAGACAAACGAACAACTTAGCTGAACATAAACAAAATTCGTTTCAAACTCTACACAAAAGGGACAGAAGCTTCTTCCTAGCGTCTATTATTCGTTATCAAAGCTCCATTAAGGCTGCAAAGTCCTTTTTGAATCAAACTTATGTAAAGTTGCTAATAATTCCCCCCCAACTTTCGCCTAAACGGTTCCAGAGACGCTTTTATGCTAGATTTACTTTAAGCCATGCCATGCCAGAACTTTAAGCTGAAACTTTTGCCTGTTTGAAATATTGTTATGTAATTATATATAATGATATGAAGTGTTGTGATACAAGTGATCAGAGGCGGATGCAACCAATATTTATTAAATTATGAAAACTTACACAAATACGTTCAAGACAATTAAATTATATCTCCAATTAATTTCAAGTTAAACTAGTGAGAAGATTCTCTTATAAGATATTTCACCTACACTATCAGAATAGTAAATCAAACAACATAAAGTCAAAAGGCACCCTAAATCAATGAAGTAACCAATGATATAAATATATATAAAAAAAACGAAATGAGCTCAGTTCGATTCAGGTTTTAAGGCGAAAACTTAAAATTTCAAATGGCAGCTGAATAAACTCGTGAGAGGAACAGCTGATTATAGTAAAAACTTAGAGTTCAAGTTGGTAGGTATAATACACACGTAAATCAGATAAGCACGAAGGCATTATCGAGATATTTATCAATTAAGGTAATACTATATTGTATTAAGGAAAGTCAAAATCAAATAATCGACAGATAATAAGTGACTTAATTTCAATTATAGGAAACTATAATGATAGTAAATATGACATACTATAAGAAATAATCGACAGTCAGGTAAAGGTATATTCGAAAAATCTCATTACTGCAAAAGTGAATCAAGTAGTTCTCATAACATCAACAAAGCAAATTCTCCACTCGACATAATATCAGGCATAAATATTACAGTGAGAGAAAATAAAAAATCAATTGATTATCATCATTAGCTACAAAAAAATCACTGCTTTCTAGAATTACTAAATTAGATTATGACTTAGAGAGAAAGGATCGAAAGGATGAGATAGTGTTTGAACTAAGGTCAGTTATCAGAAAGTTGGTAAAATAAATGCGGCAAGAAATTATGTGACCTACGAATGAGGTATGAGATTATAGCTGGTTTGAAATATTTGTTTTATTTGACTGTCAAACTTAAAATAGTGTGTAAATTGGATTTACACAAATTGTGTGTTGACACATTCTAATTTTTTTGCAGTTTGGGTTAGCATAGAACGGTAGAAACTTAAAAATATTAATAAGATTATTTGTAAATCTATTTTATGCATTAAAAATATTGTAGTTTTACTATGGTTTGAAATATTTTTTACTATTTGACTGTCAACTAGAACTAAAGTCAGTTACCAGCAAGTTAATAAAACAAATTAGACAAGTAATTATGTGACTTAAAAAGGTTAAGTCAACTAATTATTACAGTGTTGTTGACATTCGATATTCGAGATAATAAAAGACACGATAATAAAGAATCTAGGTATTTATAAATCAAATTATGATAATAACGAGAACGGATTCGATATGAGATAATGTTAGACCCAAGGTCATTTATCGGTAAGTTAATAAATCTAATACGGTAATTATTTATAAACGAAAACGAGAAATATGATCCTTTATATGATATAAATAGCAAACGACCTACAGTCATCTAACTATAAATTCATTAATCCAAAGAAAATAGCACGGTACCAAATATGCGGTAATTAAAGCAATTGACCTACAGTCATTTGATAATCTATTCATTAATTAAAATGATATATAACGGCAAGAAATATAGGGTAATTAAGGTACTTAAATAAATGAAAATCAATTTTACTTGTCTCTAGTAGTTATAGACACTATCGCTTCCTGTAAGTACGTCTCCACCATGTGGCTCTGTCACCCTGACAAAAAAGGCCTCGGTACGTCTAACTGATGGCGGGACTAGCTAGGTCAGCGCTAAAAGAAGGAAATTCTACTTCACAGACGGACTCACGGGAGGTAGCAAAGTCTCCTGTCCCACAGAAGGTACTGGAAAGTATTCTGCACTACGGAAGATCCCTTTTTCCTAGAAATGATAACCACACTAGTCAAATATCGATATTAAACAATATGGCGCACTAAACGGATGTACCTATCGAGCAGGTTCAACCCGCGGGAGTAAGGTCACGAGAAGTAAGGTAGCGAGAGTATTGATAACACAAATCGACCAGTAAAAGGAAAAAATCGTAAGACTGTATTTAGTACTGTTATCAGCGCGGTCAGATTTAAAAGTTATATTTTATTTTATAAACTTGAGCAGGAAAAGCTGCTTATTGAAAAAAGCGTTCCTGTATGAGGAATAGCTGAGAAACTTATAAAACCACAAAATATAATACTAGACCTCAAAAGTAAATGCAAAAATATAGATACATTGGACAGAAAGGCTGCAAGTGGCAGTAAAAAATTTTCAAAGGAACATCAGAATAATAAGTTAATAGATTTTATACAAAACAAAACATTTGAGCAGCGTTGGAGACGCCCAACCAAACGAAAAAAGTTCAAAACTAAGAAACAGAACTCCTGCTAAAAAGATATTTTTAACCTGATATGTATAAAGAGTATCTGCACTACAATATTTACCATAAGGAGGAATTTTTAAATCATGGTATAGAGGGTAGATTAGAGCTTACTGGAATATATTATTAGATTAGAATTTAATAAGCTAATTTATAAAAATGATGAATAATTTGAAATAATGATAAATAAAGGAATTTATCCATATGAATATATATGAATATGAATTTTTAATCTTTACAGAAATTGATATGAAGCATTATGGCTTGGAACCATGGTTATATTACTCAGGACCTGGATAAGCTTAAGATGCAACGTTAAAAATAACTGACATAAAAATACAATCAATTAAAGATTATTTTACGTATTTCGATATTGAAAACAAAGTTAAAATTTAAATATATGCAAAGCTAATAATAAATATAATGAAGTAAAAAAAATTAAGTAAATAGGAAATACATTTCGAAGCAAATTTAGAATATCTAAAGAATTAAATATAAACACAATGATTTGCCGTTTAGGAAAGTCAACATGGAAACACGTTCAAAATTAAGAATTACGCTCTTCTATAAAGAAAAATATATATTTAGCATTGGATCATGGTTTAAAACTAACAAAAAAATGAATGGGATCACTATTTTTAAAGGATGTAAATAGACAAAAGTATATAAGGCTCAATGCAGAATTGACGAAATATCTAAAAATAAATTAGTGAACAACTCTTTTTGGTAAAACACTGGAACATATTTGAAGTAATAACGAGTAAATAAAAAGCTTTAAAATTATATACACACATTTTAAGGAGTGTGAATTCATTTGTAGCCATTATTTATTAAGTGTTGAAACATACAACAAGATTAGAATTTAATAAACCAATTTATCAAAATGATGAATAAATTCAAATAATGATAAATAAAATAATTTATCCATATGAATACGTGACTACATTTAAAAACTAAACTTTTAATCTTTACAGAAACTGATATGAAGCATTATGACTTGGAACCATGTTTATATTACGCAGAGCCTGGATAAGCTTAAGATGCAACGTTAAAAATAACTGACATAAAAATAAAATACCACCAATTTAAAGATTATTTACGTATTTCGATATTGAAAACAAAGTTTAAGGAAGGATAATTAATGCTGTAAATATATATGCTAAAGCTAATAATAAATATAACGAAGTATATAGCTGGGCATTCCTTTCAATGAATTAATGGAGGCAAATTTAACAAAAACCGAGATTTTGAGGAATTAAAAATTTAAATAAAGTGAAAATATGGATATACAAATATTTATTACATACCTGGAAAGCCTTCTCATAGA
>MU187157.1:0-22355 GCA_016904865.1 Pissodes strobi
AAAGGCGTAGAGGTTAATTAAATAACTTTTTTGGAATAAGCTATCTGCTGTATATCCGATGTGGCTATTACTGGAGGAATTACAATTTTATATTTTATTAAGGAATTTTGGATTTTAATTTACAATTATTCATTTAGGCTATTCAGTGGTTTTATAGCGAAAACTTATTGGCTTTGGTGAAATATTTGGAGAAATATCTTATATGAGAGTAAAGAATATAGCTATGCCCACAAGAAAATAATAATTTAAAAATTAAGCTTTTGAAGTCGACAAAAGTGGAACTCATCTTTGAAAAATTTATAATTTTACAAGAGGATGTCACATTTTATTATTATTATTTTAAGATTGTCTTAACAGGTAAAACATGTTTATAAAAGCAGTCAACGAAGATTTGAACGAAATGGTGGAAATATAAGAACATGCAATTACAAGCAAAAAGCTTAGAAAAGCTCTTTCAGCTAAAGTGTGCTTTCTGAATAAAATAGAGCAAAAAAGGGAAAATGAGCTATTTCTTCATTTCATGAAGATTAATAATAATTTATTCTAAAAACCATATTTCATTTTTGGTGATGACATAAGGGAGTAGAGTTAGATTATCTTGATAACCAAATATGCTTGATGTTACAGGTCTGACTTTTACGTTTCCAAATTTCGAGGGAAGGTCCTTTTTGTTCTATCGAATGGTTCAATATATGTTGGTATGGTATGATATGGAAGAGTATACCCCCTTCTGTTTTACACGAAAATTCCATCTTTTTCGAGAACCTCAGAATATTGGTTGAGCTATTGTAAATCTCCAGGTGCCACAAGGGCACCGCAACCTTTGGCGAATCAGTGTCTGACATTCGCAGAGTAAGTACTCTGACGTTGCAGCCATAGTTTGGCAGAATCTGGATTGTTCGTCAGTGGTTTTCCCCATTTTCTTGAGTACCTTCAGGGGCCATATCCAATGAGAAGTTTAATCTGATTTTTTTGTAGCTTGAGAAGCTTTTTTGTGTAGTTAGGCGAGTTAGAGATTAGTATTTTGGCCTGTCTCTGCCCAATGTGCCTCTTTCCGCCTTTTTCCCAATTTCAGGGATCATGCATACGTGCCCTCTAACGATGCCACAGAATGAGTCAGGCCCGCAAGAGGCAGTATGTGCATCATTCCGTGCGAGCTGGTCAGCGGCTTCGTTGCCCTCCACACTCTCGTGTCCTAGTACCCACATTAGAGTGAGCCTGTTTAGGTTTGCCAATTGCTCTGCAGCCATCTGACAATCCCGCTACATGCTAGCGCATTTAAGGCTGCTTACCTATAAGGATATAGGATATAGATCTTTACACCTCGTAGGCCTTTTTTGGCACATTTATTTGGCACATTCACATAGCATTTAGGCTTGAAAGATGGTGGGAGTGCTTCCCAAACGTGCAGAGATTCGACACATAGGTCCGTAAACTCCAGATCCCACTCCTTCCACTGTTTAGTCTTTCCCCTGTAGTATTGCAGTCCACAATTACCACTTCAAAAGAGTGATCAAAATGAAGTTTTGTTTTCATTGTATCCGTTGGTTTGGTCATCGCCTCTATCTGGATGTCCTTCAAAATTTTAGAGTGACCAGACAGGCTTCTTGACTTCAGATTTTGTATCTGAGTGACTCAATGCACACTGGGTCATGCGTCCTTTTATATGCATATGTGTAGCGGAAGGAGGTCAATTAGGGTTTCCAGAGCTGCTATGTGGCACGTTTTCATGGCCCTTGTTATACCTAGACAGCCAAGCCTTTATACTCTTGTTAGCTTTCGCTGTATTGTTATTCCCTTTGTATTTACCTATCACACTAAGCAGGCGTATGTAAGAATAGGCTTTACAACAGTGTTACAGGACCACCAGATGATGGAAGGTTTTAGCCCCCATGTTTTACCAAAGAGTCGTCAATAGGCCCAGAGCGCTGCCGTTGCTTTTTTGATAGTTCTTTCCAGGTTTGGGTTCCAGGTTAGTTTCTGGTAAAAAACGAGGCTTAAGTACTTAACCTATTTTGAAATTACTACTGTTGTCCCTCCCAAAGTAGGTGCTTTAAGGTTCAGCATTCTTCTTTTTGTAAATGAAGTCACTACAGTTTTGCTCGGTTTGACATTTAGTCTTTCCTGTGTATGTGTATGAAATAAGAAAGATTTTCTCTGAAATTAAGAATAGTGAATGCAAGGATTCATTTGGCTTGAACTTAAAAATCATAAACCAAGCAATTTCCTTAAAGATATTTAAAATGGTCAGGGTTATATCAGTTTACAAGAACATAGGACCACAGTATGATCAGTTTAATTACAGACCTATATCTATTCCGCCGATATTTTCCAAGATCTTTGAGCGTGTTTTAAAGATGCAAATCTGTTACCATTTTGAGAGGTGTAATCTATTCTTTCAGGGACAATTTGGTTTTCGCCAAAATAAATCAACGGTGTTGGCCATTAACGATCTTTTTCAGCATGTTACTGAGGGGTCTGAATTGGGACATGACACCTATGCTTTCTTCCTGGACTTAACAAAGGCATTTGATTCTGTCTCTCACATCATTTAGCTTGAGAAACTAAAATCATAAGGTTTTCTACCTGAAAGTGTTCAGCTAGTAATATCTTACCTTTCGAAGCACTCCCAGTTTGTGTCATACAACTCGAAAAACTCTCAGAAGGCCCCAATACATCTGGGTGTGCCCCAGGGATCTGTACTAGGTCCGCTACTCTTTCTCATTTATTTTAATGACCTTGTGAACTTTCAAAATTGCAGTGACATAATTCTCTTTGCCGATGACACCACAATTTTTACTACCTATGATCCTGTAAACATAGATGAATCTGGCATTACTGTGGCGCAATTGAATATGGAAAGGTGGTTTTTATCAAACAAACTATGTCTCAATACATCGGAGACTCAATCAACCAATTTCAGCCTTCGGGGTGGACCTGATGGCCAGCGGGAGGTTTGGTTTTTGGGTATGCACCTTGATCATTCTTTGGTTTGGAACTCTCATGTGCTGAAGCTGAGCAAGAAGTTGGCAAAGTCTACTTACCTTATCAGAAACCTGTCAAGTTGTGTTTCTTTAGACTCTACTAACAGTCTATCATAGCTATTTTGCATCAAATATGAGCTGTGCGATTCTAGTCTGGGGCCACTCAGCCTATGCACATGTAATCTTTCGTCTTCAGCGTAGATGTGTGAGAATACTGGGAGTTCTCGGTATAAGGAGGACTGCCATCGGGTGTTTGTTGAACTGGGATAATTGACTCTTCCCTGTGTCTTTATTTTGGAGTGTTTCGCTATATGTTAGGAAAAACGTTAATTTCTTTAATACCCACGCATCCATTCACCCCCTACCAAACCCGAAATAATGACAACCTGGTTCCGGGGTATCTGAGACTTGCCAGAGCTAGAAGTGGCACAAACTTCTTTGGTGTAAAATTTTTTAACATGCTACCCCTCAATGTCTGGTCCCTCAATTGGGGCCAAAGGATGTTATATGTTTATTAATATTTTTCACAATAACGTCGAACATATCATCAGCTAAGAATAATGTTTAATCCTCAAATGGGAATTTAGCATGTTTTGCCACAAGGTTATATATAGAAATGTGAAAAAAAATATTTTTGGAACGAGCAACCACATCTATTTTTCCATCTAGTTTTAGAACCATTGGCAATAAATGAGGGTACATTGGTAATTCGTCCTCTGAATAATTTTCAAAGACTTGAATATCTTCTTCATCTTGCCCTCAGTCTGTATCTTCCTGTCTGTCTTCAACTATGCAACTATCGCTTTCTGATTCGTCGTCAAAGGGCTCTCCTTCGGAAGGCACATCATCTAGTAGACTCAAAAGTCTTATGTGCTCTTTCTCGTAATATCTAAAACAAAAATATACGATATAGAGAAAATATAAGACAAAGAGCTTTGATATATGGACATAGAGTTCCAACTTGTAAAAGAAGTTTATCAAAATGAATATTTTCAAATTCTTACTTTACTCAAAATAGCACACGTTGACTCTGTCGCTGGGTTAAGTTGGCCCTGAGTCCTTTAATCCCACCCAACTGAACCGAAAGCTAAGAAGGTACCGAGAGCGGCGAGCTCGTGGTGGGTCCTTTCCACAAAAAATTGTCAGATGCAATTATACCAAGATCCATTTGACCCTGCGTCAGCAATCTCAGGTTAAAATTGATAATTACTTTTTGCGAAATCTTTTATTTAAAACGACATGCCTGTTGGGCAACTCATGCCGCTAGTTACCTTCTCAGCTCAATATGCTGGTAACAAAACCATTTCTCATGGATGCGCCTTAAATCATCGGACAACTAGCTGTGTAGTACTTTGGAGTATATTTCACTCTGCTTTTCATTACTGACAACTCCATTGCTTCGCCGTTGCGTTCGTCTTATTGGAATCTTTTCCAGGAATTTCACAATATTTTGATCTCTTTGATCTGCATACATTTTTGTGCAACAGCAAGGTGTTATACTGATTATTAATTTGTCAGCGTCCAATGCAGGTTTTTCAAAAATCGACCTACTTACATAAAGGAAGTAATATGACGGTATATATGTTCTTCCACTATTTGTTTGGTATTCAGATTCATGCACAATATCATTTATATTTTAGAAGCAAACAATAAAATGTTTTGTTATAGAATAACCTTCACAAATATTTTTGATTTCTGTTTTTTTCAGAGTTTGTAAGTTCTTGTGCATTTACTTTCAATAGATGCCTAGGTTTACGAATATTTCCTCCAAGATATAGACTTTACTGATGAAGAAAGCGCATAAAAATAAGTAGTTGTTAGTATAATGACCTACTGAAGACCAGCTTGCCCAACTTAAAGCAATAATTCAACGGCTCTCAAAAACCGGTATCATATTGACATTTTATATTTAAAATATATTTTAACACATCTAGAATTAAATGAGCAAGGAGAAAATTATTTATAATAATTTCTAAAGAGATCCCTGCCCCCTTTTGTTTACGTTTTTGAGATGCGAGGATAAATATAGCTAATAACTCTAATGAAGCACCCGACCAAATTTCCAGATAGCGGCCGAGTCCCCTCGAAATATACGTTCTTCATAAATAAGAGATAATTGCGTATCCTCATTCTTTCTGCTTTATTCTTTTTGGCCTACTTCAGCGACCCCTAATTTTATTCGAGTTATGTTACTGAGATGTATAAGTCCTTTATTTTGCTTTGCTTGCTGATTTCTTCATCATTCGTAGTTTATGCTTCATATGGCAGCTGCATTAATAGACAAACCGTAGTTTCATTCGATTGAGCAGACAAGCAAGCTTATATTAAAGTGATTTGCAAAAAATTTACTTACTGGATTAATATCATAAATATGATTTATCAACAACAATTGCTCTGGCTTTGAATTAAAATCGAACTAAACAAGCTGATTTAATGCGTTTTAGAGCAATGTACTTTGTTACAAATAGGGCAAAAATGCGCTGAACTTGTGTCGTTTCACTATGATCATTTTCATCGAGAAGGATATTTTTCTAGCTTGCTACAGTCGAGATCTGTCAGAGGGGATTGAAAATGATATTGTTCAGTACGTTAGTAATAACCCACACTGGTGACCTCAAGACAAAATACTATTATCAATAAATTTATTATGTTCACTGAATGTCTAAAATACACAATAACACATTAAAAAGGAAAAAATTTAAGCATATAAAAATTTATTACAGAAACAATAATTAAAATCACAATTATTATTAGCAGAAGCAGCATTCTGATTTTGATTCTAATAACCATTACTTTTTACTTCTGCATGAAACCATTGCATTGGGCATTACATTAGAAATAGATGAAGTCTCAGGTATAGATGAAGTCTCCAGAATAGATAAAATCTCAGCGGAAGTGAAATTACAGGAAAAGTTTAGTCCCTGTATGATTAATGTTCTAGATTGGTCGTACAAAGAGACTCGTGCAACGAGCACTGCAGTTGGTGGAGAGATAGAGACAAGGGTAAAGACTAAGGGTTAAATCAGACTATAGGTGAATTATGATCTATAAAATTCTAAACGAGCTTTTGGAAGCACGTGAGTCCTACAGCCAAGGACATTCCACTAGAGTCATGCGGCTCCATTAGACTCCATTATCACCTACGTTGCCATCGTATGGTGGACCGATACGCAAAGGGTCATGTGAGTGTGAGACTCAATTAAATATAATTTAGAAACTCCCCAGGGCTCTTGAGAGACTGACTATTTTGCCGCTCTTCTGCTTACTCCTGAAGTGTGAGACCTTGAGGTCTGCTCATTATTTTCTAAAGAACAATAATGGGCAAAGGAGAAGGGCGGCAGATGATTGCCAGGAACTTTTAACGAGGATGGGCAACATACCTTTAGATGAAGTAGACCCCTTGATTTTACACACCAGATAGGGATGCGTGATTGGGGACGGATCTCAGCCCACGTCCTGTTACTGGGATGATCTGGTACACCGATTGCTCCAAGATGGATAGTGGTACTGGAGAGGGTATGTATGGAGAAATCGTAAGGACGAAGTTTGCATTTGCTGTTGGGAAATATGCAACCATTTTCTAGGCCGAGATGTATGCGATTCTCAAAGGTAAGTATGAGAACTTGTAAAGAGCCTTCAGAGGAAAAGGTAGGTATCCACTTTTGCTCGGACAGCAGAGCTGCTCTGTTGGCTCTTGTGTTTGGTTAATTCTGCACTGGTGTCTAAGTGTAAGGACGTCTTCTTCTAGTAGTTCCTCTCCGTTCCGGATGTTGGTAATCATATTAGTTATCATCGCTTTATTAACTGCGGCTCTTAACAACTGTGTGGTGGTCACTGCAAACCAGGTTTTGAGATTCTTTAGTCAAGAGATTCTCCTTCTTCCTACACCTCTTTTTCCATCCACTTTGCCCTGCAAGATATTTTGGAGTAATCGATATCTGTTTGTATTTCTCATCACATGACCGAGGTATTAGATTTTCCGTATTTTGATGGTGTTTAGAATTTCTTTCTGTTTATTCATTCTCTGTAAAACCGTTTAATTTTTGACACGGTCTGTCCACGACACCCTTAGTATCCGGCGATAGAGCCACATCTCAAAGGCTTCCAATCTTTTACTTGTTGCCTCGGTAAGTGTCCACGACTCCACCCCATACAACAGAACTGAAAACACATAGCAGCGTAGGAATCTTACCTTTGTTGCTAATGTCAAGTCGTGGTTCTTAAATATTTTACTCATATTTCCGAACACTGCTCTGGCCTTCTCAATACGGATCTTTATCTCTTGCGCGTGGTTCCATTGGTCATTGATATTGGTGCCAAGGTACGTGTATCTACTCACTCGTTCAATAGGCTTGCCGTTACTCTCGATGTTACAATTGGGAACAGTGGCCTTACTTATAACCATAACTTTTGTTTTGTTTGTATTAATGTCTAGTCCGTACTTGTTGCTACTCATCGTCACTCTATCTACCAAAAATTGCAAACCCTCCGGGCTATCAGCGAACAAGATAGTGTCATCTGCATATCGGATGTTATTTAACCTTTCTCCATTTAATAGAACTCCCACGTCAGCATCTTCCAGTGCCTCTCCAAATATTTGCTCGGCATACAAATTAAAGATTAATGGAGACAGTATGCATCCCTGTTTTCACCTCGTAGAATCCTGACCTCATCCGTATTTTCTTCCCCTAACCTCACCGACGTAGACTGATTCACTCCCGAAACGAAGACTGTATACCTGGAGGTCACCTCAAGACTCGTCTGAACATATTGTTAGAAACCAGATTAACTACATCCTGGTAAACAAGAGATACAGAAATAGTTGTACCTCGGTGAAAACATACCCTGGGATTGACCTACAATCAGATCATGCATCACTAATAGGAGTGTTCAAGATAAGGCTTAAGAAGACAAAAAAGAAAATTGTCAGCAGATGTGATATGAGGAAAATGAAAGAACCCATGATAAGACAACAAGCAGAAGCAGGACTCAATGACGACCTTATAGTATCACCGGATTTCTCGACTGTTGAAGGAGAGATTAAAAAACTAAACAACGGAGTGAAAAATGTTAAGTATAACCGATTGAGATATGATAGGACCAACAAGAAATCGTTGCTGACGGAAGAAATCCTCCAACTAATGGAAGAAAGACGACTTGCTCAGAATAACGGTGATAAGTATAAGAACATCCAGAAAACAATTCAGACAAAAATTAGAGAAGCCAAAGAAAATGAATTAAGGAAGCAATGCGAAGAACTAGAAGCATTTCAAGAGAAATTTGACAGTTTTATCGTTCATAGGAAAGTAAGGGAAATGACCGGAAAATATAAAACAAATACAGTAAGTCAACTAGTAGATGAGGAGGGAGTCGTCATTGTTGATAAAGGAGGTTACAGATATTTGGAAGGGCTACATTGAGCGACTATATCGCTATGACCGTCCAGAGGCACCGCAAACGGGTCCGAGCATCATTGAAGAAGAGGTAAGAGCGGCCATGAAAGCAATGAAAGGTGGCAAAGCACCAGGACCAGATAACATAGAGGCAGAATTCCTAAAGCTACTCGATTGGGACAGCGTAAAATGGCTTAGTTCGGTTTTCAATCGAATCTATGACTCTGGTGATATTCCCTCCCAATGGCTTAAAGCCGAATTTATCACATTGCCCAACAAACCTGGAGCTAAATCATTTGGAGATTACAGAACAATAAGTCCAATGAGCCACATGTTGAAACTATTTCTAAAAATAATACACAGAAGAATATATAAATTGTGTGAGGAACATATAACACCCACTCAGTTCGGGTTCAGAAATGCACTGGGTGCACGTGAAGCCCTGTTCAGCATTCAGGTACTCTTTCAGAGATGTAGAGATACAAATATTGACATTGATTGACACGCTTGTTTTATTGACTATCAAAAAGCGTTCGATAGAGTACAACATCAGACAATGATAGTCTTGAAAAATATAGGATTGGCTGATAAAAATTTAAGAATAATTAGGGGCTGTAGCTGGGCATTATATGATCAGCCTTGTATAAATTCCAGTACACTAGATTGTCCCGGAAAACAAGAGGCTTACTAGGCTTCCGCAATGCGTCCAGTGGGAGTTGAACCTGTAATAGGCATCAGCCGTCATCCTAAGGAATACAAGGAACGTGCGAGTCAAGAATCTAAGGTGGATTTCTCCAGGAATGAGATAGGCCAGGCTACTCTTAGCCGAATCAGGACCTTGTAGAATGAGGTTCCTCCTGGCTCTGAAAAGGAGGGACATGAGGCTTGTGACGGGGCTTTTAACAGGTCACTGTCGCTTGAACAATAAAATTCACATGTTCTTGCCGTCTACCTAACGTTGGCTAATGAAGGCAAGGCTAATTAGTATCTGAATAGGCCTACAAGGATGTGGCCTACATTCAAGGCATCTCTCACCCGCGTTTCATAAATTCATTAATTTTTTCTTTCAACGTTACTCGATTTAACTCTAAATCCCCTGTCGAATGCTATCATGGTAGTTTTTGTCAAGCTATATAAGGGCGTAAATTAATGATTCTGTATTGACTGGGTATACCATATTTCCTGCGACTTTTTCGATTTCTTTAGAATTTAAATTTATTCGATGGAAATAAATATAGAGGGCACCTATTTGGCATGAACCACATAAAAATCTGCTAACTTTTTGTCCCCGTCCTGAGAAACTTTAACGAAAACATTTCCAAATTATTCGTTGGTAAAATGCCTTTCTACCAAATAATCACTCCAGGTTAAATCTACAAATTCAATATCAAAAATATTCGAATTTTTTTCTGGTTGATTTTATTCCATAGACATTTTTTCGTTCTTTATGGGTCACTTTATTTAGTGCCTGTTTACTCTTTCTGAAGATCCTTGAAAATATACATTGAACATATTACAGATACATTTCTGGTAGTAACTGTGCAATCCCGTTTATGTAGCAACCGTCTTGTGGCCTAGATAATGTATTAATATATTCATTTCATACTGTCACGGCCTTTATGATGCGACGCCACGCCTTGAATGGCGTGCAGGTTATGTAGCTCAGATTCGAGATCGATCTTCGTCAGGTGAGAAAAGATAAAGATAAATAAAACACTTTAGTAAAACCAATAACAATGTCTATTGGTTAAAGACTTAATAAATTTACACTGCATCCGATTACTTATGTGCACATGTCTTTTCGATTGAGGTATACTTTTGAATTTTTTATAGATCTTTAGTCTCTTTTTTATATATTTAGCTCTGATTTGATTCAACTCAGAGTTTACACTACACTCTAACTATTTGGCAAATTCTACTTTGAATTTATTTCGCTTAGAACTTTGACAAATTTATCGTAGACTCGAACTTATTACTTTATGTGGGGAGACCGAGTTCACGCACATTTGTGCTACGAAACGCACTCGGGTTTAGGAAATAAGGTTGCAGATTAGTACCTTACGCACATGTGTGCTTGCAAGGAACTGGTTTGGGTGAGAGACAAAGAAGACAATATTTACTTAGTAGTTTATACATTTTAGTAGTCCACAATATTAAAGGCTACATCTTCTACGAGAGCATCTAGTTCTACCTTAGACCTCTTTTTGTTCAAATTATAATTTATTTTACTAGAAGTCTCTTTAAGCTGAGACTAGAAAAACTTTCTGGTACTTCTTGCATGTTTTTTAGTTCATTGAACAAAATGTTTCCAAAAGGATTTGAATCTATTTATACTTTTAATTTAATAAATCACTCTTAGCAGGTTGCCACAATTCTGCGGTTGAACAGTTCCATAAAAAGAATGCATTTGATTTTATATAATATTCAATAACGTTGAGCCCACTGAAACACTGAATGATAGTGTATATCCCATATTAATTAATTCAATTGGCTGAGAGCCCATCGAGTTTTATAATTCCTTTCCAATAAAAAACTCGATTAAAAAAGTATTCCTTATTTTCTTTAGCTAAAAACACAGACAAACATCTGATCTGCTGAAATTCAGCATTTCTCTTTTGGATCCAACAGAGAATGATAAACTAAAGATAATCTCTAGACCTAATTCATCTTGTTTTTAGCATCTGTGTCAATATACTTTTGTTTTCTTTTATTTGTGTATGTAGGCAGCGCTTATATAGCACTTCGCCATCTGTAAGATGCTCTTATTTATATGTTGGAGATATTGGAGTTGTTTTTATAACTTTTTGCCCTGGAAAAAAAATTTAAAAGGAATAAATACTTCTTTGAGAACAAATTTACTTTTAATTTATAAACTTTAAACTTTAAACTTTATAAACTTTATTAAAAACTTTTACAGAAATTATACATAATAAATACATGTATACATTGACATTTGTGTGAAGTCCTTATGAATATCTGACACCTAACTGATTTAACAGTTGTATGTGTTCAATTTACACATTCTAATGTATGCCAAATAAATTCCTATTATAATATACAAAATTGCCAATATTACAATTATTCTTATTTCTAATATTATAATTAATCACCAATACAATCATTATCGCCGTAAATTACTACAAATACACATTTATATATATATACATACACACACACACACTTAGTTACTTACGCACGCACGCACACGCACACTCGCACACAGACGTGCATACTACAATTAATCACCAAAAACCCCATTCCATTCATCTAACATAAACTATCTCTTAAGACCACTTTACAGTACACATCATAAAATACTCAAGAAATTTTCCTTATTTTCAAAAATATATGTCTTACATTGCTTATTAAATATTTTTGTGTTATGTATTTGCCTAATATCCATTGGTAACATGTTATAAAATTTTGGCCCTAAATATGATAAAAATCTCTGACTTAACCCAATACTACTTTTAGGAATCTGAACATTTCCTTGTGCCTTACTTCTAGTTTCATGCTGATGATCAATATAGTTCTTTTTGCATTTCATACTGTGAAAGTAAGTACATACTGACAACATATACAGTGATCTTACATCAAGGACACTCACAGAATATAGCATGCGTGTGGGAAATCTTTTTTGTTTTTTATATATAATTTTAAGAATATAATTTTGCGTTACATTAAGTTGTTTTAACGCGCTGCTATAAAGGCCACCCCATACAACTATGCCATATCTAATTAAGGATTCTATTAGTGCTTTATACAACATTACAAGAATATCTTTCGGCAGCATTTCACGCAATTGATAGAATTTATAAATTAACCTTCTCATACCATTGTTTATTCTAATAATATGGTCTTCCCATTTTAAGTGTCTATCCATTACTATGCCCAAATATTTTGTATCAGACACCTCCCCTATGTCATTTTCAAAGTTCCGAACAGAGATTGTGGAAAAATCAGGACGGCCAACAGAAGTTGCAGAAAAGGCTATATAATTAGTTTTTTTAACATTTAAAGTCAGCTTATAGTAATCCAACCACTCTTTCACTTTAACCAGTCCCATCTCAGCTCGTTCCTTCGCCTCCCCCCAACTATTTCCCGAAAAAAGGATCACCGTGTCATCAGCATACGATATTAATGATCCCCCTATGTCAAAACTAGCAAGTGAGTTTATGTATGTAATAAACAAGGTTGGTCCAATGACTGTTCCTTGTGGAACACCCATTTTAACTTCTCTAGAATCACTTAATGATTTCCTAATCCTGACTACCTGCCCTCTATTTGTTAAGTAGGATTTAAAGACGTCCAACACGATACCTCTCACTCCATAGAGCTGAAGTACTTCCAGCAACCTGTCATGCGGCACCGTGTCAAACGCCCTGGCCAAGTCCAAAAAGACAGCAATGCTCTTCCTCCCAGCATCAAGGTTGGCTGTTATTTGTCCTACTAGCTCACACATTGCATCACATGTGCTAAGTCCTTCAACAAAACCGAATTGGTGTTTGTGTAAAATATTATTTTGTATAAAGAATTTCATAAGACGATCTTTAAGACTTTTTTCAAATATCTTTCCAAAGTTATTCATTACACTGATTGGTCGATAAATATTTATATCATGCTGATTTCCAGCCTTATAAATTGGACTAACCACTGTGGTCTTAAATTGTGTTGGGACATTACCACATTTAAATATTAAATTTATAATGTGAGCCAGCGGTTTCAGAATACTTGCATGAACATATTTGATGGTTTTGGATGATATTCCGTCAATTCCTGGACTATTGTTTTTCAAAGAATGAATATGTTTTATCAACTCATTACAAGTAACAGGGCACATGAATAAGGATGAATCTGACACAATAGCACTATTCAGTTTTTTTCCAGCAGGGATTTTATCGGCCATTTGCTTTCCAACATCTATGAAAAATTCATTACAATAATCTGCCATTTCTTTATCAGAGTTGAATTTAGTTTCATTGTTTTTTAATATATTAATGTTCTTATTACATTTAGTACTTTGTTCATTTGTAGCCTCAGACACAATATTGTAAATCTTTTTAATATTATTACCCGATTTTTCTATTTTATTTTTATAATAATTATGCTTACATTTAGTAATAAGTTTATAGTACTTTTTTCATTTTGTCGCGCTTTCTTATTGAATTTATTAATCCATTAGTTATCCACGGCTTAATTTTTTTATGTTCTTTGGATTTTACTTTCCTGGTTGATTTTACTCTATTTAGTAGTGTATAAAAAATGTCATAAAAGGAGTCCGTTGCTTCTTGAGGGTCTACTAAATTAGTACAAGTCTGCCAATCTTGCAGTTTCAATAGTTCATTAAAATTGTCATAGTCAATATTTTCAATCTCGATCCCCGTCTGAGTGATCCCTGGCTCAGCAAACTCCCCACCTCGATTCAATGAGATATTCACCATCACAGGATAGTGATCAGTTAAATCAGAATCCAACACAAAACCCCGATATCTCATGCGACTGTCCTTCAGCTTTCTCCTGACAAATATATGATCTAGGCACGTGGAAGTTGTTGTAGTTACTCTTGTGTGGCCATTTATTAGAGAGTAAAAGCCAAATTCGTTAAGTGTTGATAGGTAAAGATTCACAGTTTCATTTCTATCATCACTTATATTTATATTAATATCTCCAACAAACAGTTCAATCAAGCTCTTTAAATTTTCGCCAAAATAATCCCCCATATCCCTTATAAATAACCTCTCATTAGTTGCAGGAGGCCTGTATATACAGGTGATGCCCACAGAAACATTATCAATAATAAATGTGATCCTACTCAATGTTACTAAAGACCTAGTAAGTTTAATATCATTTATTTGCACGTTAAGATTTTCTTTAGCATAAATGATGATTCCATCATTTTTATTATAATTAGCATTATTGTAATGAATGATATAACCAGGAATATTAAATTGATTACTCTGTGTGCAAGAAAGCTGGAAACACTCTCCAAGCACAATAACATCAAAGCAAAGCAGATCAAAGCCATTCAATGACACAAGAAAATGATCAAAATTTTTTTTAATGCTTCTTATGTTAACATGCAACAGATTTAAGAATTTTCCCCCGATATTTATTTTACCTCTAAGAGTATTACTGTCTATACATTCCTGTGAAAGGCTGATTTGATTTTCTCCCATGTCCTCCTCCAGACATTCCAGTACTTCCGCTTCCAATTGAGCAGCCATTGCTACTGTCCGTAATCAATTTTACTTCTTACTATGTCAAGTAGGTACTTATATGAAGGACACTCGAACCAACTAGCAGCATGGTCTGTATTGTGGTCAGTTCCAAATTTTCGATTTGCAGTCACACAATTTTTACATTTTTTTATTGTTTTTGGACACTCACGGGAGTCATGTTCCTCCATGCAATATTCACACACAATTTTATTCCTGCAGTCACTGTTTTTATGATAAAAATCTTGACACTTGAAGCATCTCGGAATACTAATGTCCTCATACACTCTATAGCGCTGCCATTGTATATAAACCTTTTTTTCATTAATGAACTTGTGAAAAAGTTCTGGTGCACACTCCACAAAAATTGTTCCATAATTATTATGTTTGTGATGTTTGATGTAAGTCACTTTTAACTCATCCTCTTCAGTTATAAATGCATTTTGTTCTCTGAGTTCTGCTTCGATTTGTTCTCCAGTAGATTCACCTTCATACCTTATTATTTTTATTCTTGGCTTCTTCAATTTAGTCAGATGCACATCATATTCCTTGCCCAAAGTTTTCTCAGCTTCTAACTTTAGTTTTTCTATTTCTAGTTTTGTTTGGCAGCTTATGACTACACTACCAGTCTTTGTCTCCCTGGTGTTTTTAACGCCAATTTTCAATTCAGCTGGCTTTATGGTATTATATAATTTTTCTCTAGTTTTTTCAGAGTTTTGTTGTTTCTTTGGTTTAATTATAAGATTCGGGATGTTATTAATCTGTTTATTAATATGCCTATTTCTATTTGTAACATTTGCATAAGTTTGAGTGCTTATTGGAGCTTCAAAATGTTTTGATGTACAATCTTTTATTGTTTGTTGCAAAATTTTGATCTCATTATCCAGAAAACAAACAACAACAGTACAGTGTTGCCACACATTTTCTTAAAAAAATATTAATAAAACTTTAATACACAAACATTGAAACGACCTTTCTTCTCCATGTGCATTTATATTATATTATGTCGAGACTTTGATCTTGATTCCAAACTCTCTCTATAATTTAATAAAATAAAGCGCGATCCCATTTATTTTCGATTTATTTTAAATTCAAGTATTTTCTTTTCTTAAAAATAATAAAACTATGCGATTTGCAGTGTGTATCCTACGGAAGTCACTATTTCTCATGTTTGTTCTTGAATTGTACTTACAGAGCCTTTCGATATTTCTTTCTTATTAATAATCACAATTATAACATTTTCCGACTTGACGGAGTTATGCATTGGGGAAAGCATCGAACAGTGTGCAAATTTATTTCAGGATTTCCTGTCCGCTTCCTTCATTGCTTCGTTCGATACAGCCTTTGAGATTTCTTTAGTAAGTGGGTCCAGTTTATTTTATAAGCATACATGTAGTGCCAGCTGTTATATCATCTTTTCACAAACCGAATCTGCGATAATCAATACGCCTTTCGCATAGGGAGATCGCCAGGAGATATATTGGCCTATGTCACTCATATATGGAGTAGGGATATTTCGAAGGCATTCGACAGAGTTTGGGAAGACGGATTGCTCAACAAACTGCCGTCCTTCGGACTGCCAGCCTCCCTCTGTAGCTGGCTTACCAGTTTCCTTAAGAACCGATACGTTGCAGTTGATGAACACATCTCAGACACATTTACCGTTAACGCGGGGATGCCTCAGGGCGTAATACTTTCAACAACTCTGTTCCTCCTCTATATTAATGGCCTGCTGACCGAAACGAATAATCCTGTTTACAGTTTTGCAGATGACAGTACCCTTGTCTCCCAATTTAGATCAGAAAAACCTTTACCAGCGACTGTGACTTATTACTACAAACAGAAACAGATTACAGCAATTAATCAAAACCTGGAGAAAGTTCGAACTTGGGGCGATAGAAATTTGGTCCAGTTCAATGCAGCAGAGCCAAGTAGCCACGTTTACCAGGAGGGCCAATATGGTGGGCCCTGGCATCATTATGGCAGGATCGAACATTCTTTCATCCTCGTCAATCGGACTACTGGGTGTCTCGGTCAATAGCAATATGTCCTGGCATGACCTCGTTGCAAACATCGCAAAATCAGCCTCCTAAAAGCTTGGTGCGCTATTTCGCAACAAAAAACTGTATACACCGCAGCAGTTGCTCTTGCTCTACAAAACGCAAATAAGACCATGCTTAGAATATTGCTCACACATCTGGGGTGCCGCACCAAAGCACACCCTAAAGCTGCTGGATTTCATTCACAGGAGAGCTGTGCGTCTTGTCGGCGACCTGGAGTTGACCTAGAATCTGGATAGTCTGGAACACCGCAGGCTTGTAGCTGAGGTGTCTCTGTTTTACAGATATTTTCACGGCAGATGTTCCCAGGATCTGGCCAGCCTCATCCCGCCTATGGCAACGCCTGTCAGACATTCACGTCAGCGCACCTGCTCATCGTACAACTGTAAACACCTAGAGCATCGCTTTACATGAACTCCTTTGTCTGGGGCACTGCATCACTGTGGACCTCACACCCAGGACATGTGTTTCCTTCTAATTACAACATACAACTGTTCAAGAACCGTGTCAATCAAGATCTTCGCACACACACTGCTCGTCAAGCTCCATAGGATCTCTCTTTAGTGTGTGTGCCACTGCTATAAAAAATTGGTTTTTGACATAATTTTTCTTACGCGTCCTACGTCTTTTCCTCGGCATCTTGTTTAGTCTCGCAATTTACAATCTCTTTAAGGTCATACCTTATATGTTCTCTATATCTTTGCGTTCATGAATATATAATAACTTGGCTTCTTACCTTTTTAGCCAGTTTCGCTTTCTTCATCTTTGATTATAACATTGTGTATCTTGTATAAAATTAATAATCGGCATAATCGTTGTGCTTTACCATAAAATCCAAAGTCCTGTTTCCAATACCATTCTTCTCCCGAAAACCGTGAGGTCCAAGTGCAGTTTTAGTGTTTTCATTCCTGTGTCACAGTCTCACATTGAGGTCTTCAATACTAAGAGTGTAGTGTAGAGTGTACGATCTTTTTCTACAACTTCAGTTTTATCTTCATAAAAAACTTCTAGCATTTCATAAATATGACATACAGTTAAATTTTTCGTTACCGGATCTCCAATTTAAATGTCAACTCTGGCCTTAAGTTTTCCCTTATCCAAGTCAGGCTTACCATATTTAATGTGGGAAAGTTATTCTTCAGCCTCCAATACTGCTTTAGCCGGTGCTAACGTTCTTGCGTCACATGTGGCTAATAGCATTGGTCGTTTCCGGCGTTAGCCAGACCTAATCCAGTAATTGTCAGCAAACCTTTATGTCTTTAGCAGTTGCTGCAATAATCGGGGCTTAGCGATTTCAGAAAACTAAGGAGGGTTTTAGCCATTTCTTATGATGCTAATAATGTAGATCATTTGGAGTAACATCTATCTTCTTAAATCCAGTTGTAACTGTTGCACCAAAGTGAACCAGGCGCTAAAACCTCTATGGTTTTTCAGCAGAATGCACTGAATAACCAGAGTCATGGGTCTAGTAAAAGAGATTGGCATTTCGGTTAGCTCCCTTCGGTCATTGCGTTCAAAATCATCCCTTTCACCCACGTTATTGTAGCGTCTTATTTCAGAATTGCAAGTAAATTCTACAATTGATGAATCAATATCTTCTATGCCTCTCGATTGGCATTTTTTGGTATTAGATCATGATATGCCTAGAGCCAGGCGACATATAAGTAAATTCTTGAATGCCCACCATCTTTATTTGATTGAAATCTCACATTTCGAGAGAGCGTTGGTTGGAAACCTGGCAGATAATTACTATATCATGTGTATCTAGAGAATCTTGAAGTATCCAACCCTTTCAGCTTCTTTACGCTTATCTTGTGCATCAAAGAAACCAACTATTTGCAATATACTTACTGAGTTTGATAAATATTTTTACTATTTTCTTAAATTTACGAATTTTCTAATGTTTTATTCATGGCTTCCTATTATTGGTTATGGTCCGATGCACAATTTTTAGGTTTTTTTCATTTTCTTGCAATACCTATGTTCTTCAAGTTTGGCATAAAAGAAGTTTTAGCGCCACTCTGTGAAATTCACCGAAACTATAGATTATTTATCTTTCTCAGAGTATTTCTGTTTTGTTATAGTCAAAATTCTACTCATAATATATTCGCATATGAAGCACGTTTTATTATCATAATTTCTGCGCAATCTTGAATTTTTTCCCAAAGCACCTTACATCTTTACCAATCAATTATCTCCCCGATGTAAATAAAAAGGTTATTAATTTCTGAAGAAAATAAGTATTCTTTGTGGCGTGGTGGTACGAATTTGTAATGATTCTTTGCTTCACTGCTACAAGAATGGTAAGTAAGCTTTCTTAATAAGATACTAACTCGTATTGGCAAACCTTACATATGCATAGAATATCTTATAACCTTGTCTGGATGAGTAAACAGAACATCAAGAAATTCTCCATAGTGAGCTTATTTATTGGTTCCAAGTTATTAAAAATGTCACGACCTGTGTTTCGTGAAATCAGACCTTGGTTGGCCTGGAGGTTATGTAGCTCAGCTTAAGGTCGATCTACGTCAGATGAGAAGATATGATAAAGAGACAATAACAATATCTATAGGTCAAAGACTTAATAATGGTACATTGTACCAGATTACTAGAGTACGCATGTCTTTTCTGTTGAGGGATGCTTTAATTTTTTATAGGTCTTGATCACCATTTTATAATAAAGTTTTTAAGAGTTGTGTTAGTTTAGGTTAGTTTGGGTTAGTTATGGTTAGCTTTGGTTTAGTTCAGGTAAGCATTTGAGCTTCTCATCGGCAGACTTGTTTGGCTTAATGTCACTTACTATTTGACAGATTCTCTTTTGAAATTACTTGTCTAAGAGCTTTGACAAATTTATCTTAGATCAGAAAAAGCTGTCTATGTTGTCTAAAAAGCTGTCTCAGCTGTCTAAGCTGTCTAAAAAGCTGTCTGTCTAAAAATGTTTACGTTACGTAGTCAATACCTGGATCGCATAGTTGCTAGACCATTTTATCCAACTCTTCAATAACCAATGGAGAAAGTAGTTAACACATTTGTTATCCATAGTCTTGTACGTATAATTAATCTCTAACTTGATAGTAAGAGCTACGCAACCCAGTCCAATAATTATTGTTCAACATTACTTTAATTATATTCAGCGCTTCTCCAGTGGTACATAGAAATATTTAGGAAATGTCCTAAATCCTTTGCATTCTAGGAAATATTGCCAACTAACTGCTGGCTATTATTTAACAAATACTTAGCTAGCGTAGCAGTTATCGATCATCGAAAGCTGGCTAGAGACGTCAAATACATGTTAATTTTTTTCTTAGAGATTAGTAGATTTTATTTCATTGTGGGCGCGCTGGATAATTAATTGCCTGAAGTTTTCTTTCTTGACAATTTTTCTGTTTTCTCTTCGTATGCCATCTGGCCAGTGGAGAATAATGAAATATTGATATTATCGAGACGGATAGTCGATTTACTACGAAATGTGTATGTAATTACTGGATTTAAACCGTAATTAATTGGATAAATATCAATATACAACGTAATGTAACCAACATTGTTTTGAATATTCACAGTTAGAGCGGTAATAGATAACACCAACTAACTTTCCTGTAGGTTGAGTTTGTGTCTTAGCACTGAGAAAGATAAAACTAATAGAAGACTATATTTTGGTTTAAAAAGAAGAGCCACAAAGAAAAACATTTTTGTGAACAATATTTTTTTCTCAACTTTAATATACTTTTGTAATTAAAATATTTTTGTATCCACTTCTTCGACTTCGGGGGTGGCAATGAAATAAAAGGATAGTCGAACTACTCCGAGGTGTGAATGTAATTACTGGATTTTAACCGTGATTAATTAGAGAAGTATTAATACACTATATAATGTGATCAACATTATTTTGAATTTTCTCAGTCAGAGCGGTAATAGATGACACCAAAACTACTAAAGTCCCTATAGGTTGAGCTTGTTTCTTTTCGCTGAGAAACAGTTTTGGGTTTAAAACGAAGAACCACAAAGGAAGACATTTTTATAATAAAAACATTATTGTATCCACTATAATGTGTTATCTTCTCTATCTTTTTGAAGGATAATGAAATAAAAGGATATTATCATAACGGATAGTCGACTTACTATGAGATGTGAATGTAATTACTGGATTTTAACCGTAATTAATTGGAGCTGTAATAATATACTTGGGTTTCCAGGGAACATCCGGCTCATACTGTTGTTTGGAAGATTTCTAAGTGCTACCTAGTCATCTCTCATGATTGGTTGAATTCTTCCCCGTAACCTTTTGCACTCTCACTCCAAATTTCTATGCTTGTGTTTTCTCATTATAGCGTCCCCATTTAAATGTTAATTCCACGTATCAGCGTTCCGTTCTAGCCCCTACAGATTTGAAACTTTTGCTTACCATTGATATGATGATTAACGTCTTCATTTAGTTGTCTCTTCTGTTGCCGTGATTGAGGATATTGTCGTTTCCATTGTTTCCTAACTCCGTGTGCACCTTATCGTAAAATGTTAATTTGTTTCTGTTGATATTACTGATTAATCATTGCATCTTGCGTCAGCTGTTTTCGTTGGATAAATTCGTTCGTTGGAATATTGGGCATTTAGTTCCTCTGTTCAGAGCAGTTGCAGCAATTGTCTCACAAGGTCGCTCAATTTTATGCAGGTGTACTTGGCAAGCCACGAGATCTGCCAAGAGATCTGTGGGAATTTCAGGCTGGGTGCTTATCTACATGAACATCTAGGCTGGTGTTGAGCTAGGTCCATGCACCAAACACCTTATATTAAGCCAATTAGATCCGAATTAAGGTGCGTGCCACTTGCAGATTATTTGGTTCTGTGACTCATTCTCATGCCACAAACATAACAGCTCCTCAGTTTGCGTAAATTCCAAAGTAATCTGACTTACAAATCAGTCTAAAATGAAGCCTCGTGATATGCAAAAGAAATTGCAACGTTGTTGAGATATTAGAAATTTGATGCATTGTTTTATTTTAGTAGTTTCTTCAACTAACAAGGTGATGAAACATGTTGCCTTAACATTAGCTAAAGTTAATAACTAAATAAAATATTGAAACGTCCATGAAGATTCAACTCTGCGCGCGTTTAAACTACAAGTTAATACACTATCAAGTTTTTGAATCTGTTGATTATATTTGAATGCTTTTCTGAAACATGTTTCTTAATAAAAATGCTAAATGCAAGTTCCCTATAAACTTTAATATTCCATGGACATTTTCTTTTGGTAGCAACAAGATGTGGGGCCTTCACTTCTAGCCAGCATCTCTAACCCCTTTCCTGCTAACAATAGAAGATGCGTTTCTTTGTATACATAATTTTAAAATTTTCATATTCATATTTTAAATCCTGCCCAACGATATAACGCTCTCATTTACATAACAAAGCGAACGAAAAATCCTTTATGTAATTCACAGAAAGATTATTTTAAGGAAAAACAAAATTATAAATTCAAATTATTAACAGCAGGCTCTAAACCAGCCGCAAAATTATGCAATCCAATTTAGTCCGGTTCAGCAATTTTCATTCACTAATACTGATAGGCGATACAATGGCAGTTAGTGTAATCTACATAATTAAGTTGATAAATGAAACAGTAAATTTGAGGGTTTAGTTATTACACCTTTCTATCTAACGCTCATCTAATGGAATGGAATAACGACATATTATGGAGGAGGGTCGTTA